>JAHBCN010012245.1:0-27232 GCA_019359885.1 Listronotus oregonensis
TTCATTAGTTCTGGGACACACAGTATATTGTTCAATTAAATTAGTAAAACTCATCAGCATTAATTGTTTTTTTTTTAAAGTAGAAATTCCAAAGTGTTGATTTGTTTTAACTTCTACATATTAAGCAGCACAGAAAAATTTAAGCTATTCTATAAATTTTATATTTACCTTTTTAGCGTCGATTTTAAATCAGCAGTATAAGGGCAATTTGAAGCTGGGCATTTAAATTGAACGTGTACACCACATTGATATTTTTTGTTGTATGTAAGGCATTTTCTGTAATCATAAGGTTTACCACAGTCTAAAAAAATTAAGTATGTTAATATAACTTAAACAGTAACTTTAAATTTAAAAAAAATTACAAATACCATGAAGGAAAATAAAGTTGATGATATAAAAATCAAAAGTCAGGTTCTTCCACTTTTTATAACTAAATAGAAGGTTACATTTTAAAGTAAAGGTTATAGTAATTTTAATAAAAAGTATTTAGAGTATTCATCCATTGCTTAAATACATGCATTTACTTATTCTTTCATTGATTTTTTGCAAAAATTAGAACTTAGTAATTCAGAAGCAACTTTTTTCGTACCTAGCAAGTTTAAGAGAATTTCCAAAAAATTGTTTTTTTTTTTATATTTTAAATGTGTAATATGTTAAAATATGCTATAAGAAATACACAATATTAAATAATTATAAGGATATTATCAAAAACATCAGCGTCCGTCACCTAAAAATTTATTAAATTAATTGATTTTACGCTGCCTTTAAATTTAGAATATTATGAAAGCTGTTAAATTTATCCAGTTAACTCAACAGCAACGTTTTTTTGTAAACCTAAGCAAAGGGTAGGTAACAGGTACCAAATCATTAAAAAATTAATACCTAAAAAGTTATGACAAAATAACTGTAAAATAATGAATTAACATGCTCTGGGTTACCCTGAGCTTTATAATAGTAACGAAAGTTTATCATAAGGAGGATTTCGGTCAATGTTTTAACTGTATCAACTTTTATTTGAATCAAAGAAACCAAACTTAAAAAAATCCTGTCTGAAATAGTGTCACGGTTAGTTTTTATTCCTAGGTTTGTTTTTAATAATTTAGTTTGTTTACCTTAATGCAGTTCGGTTTTAATTTTTTTTGCAGATTATTTTTGGCAAAAGGCTCCAAACTGTATTGTAATTGCCGGGTTACTTCTGTTTTTCTATCGCCTTTGGTATCCTACCTTATGCTTTACGTTGCTTTTACCCCTCGTAGCATTGAGTACTAAATGTTATTTGGGCAGCGTGGGTAGGCAACTCAAAATTTGTAACGATGTTGCCAATCCAGGGGCAAGAAAATTCCTAGAATTAGCAGCGATGTGCGTGCGCCCACTGGTGCTTTTTGAGAAGGACAACGGGCCATCGGCCATGTTTTACCACTTTCACGTCAGTCTTAAAGCCGAGCACTAGGAACATTTGCAGCTACTGGTATTCAAGCCATCTTTATAGGATTTGTGCTGCAAATTTCCCAAAAATCTTTCCCGATTTAGGTTACCTTTGGTTTTGTGTGAACTTTGTTGGTTTGCGTTGCCTTTTTGGCTTTTTCGGGAAAGAAATCTGCATTGCAGGACTTGCAGTTCGACGCCGCAGGGATTACGTGTTAGTTGAAAATACCCCTTAACATCTTGGGGTTCTTCGGACGGGCCATTATTCTGCTGGGCCATTAATTAATTTTGAAACGGTTTTCGTTTTGGTTTGGAGGGTCCATCAATTTGGTAGTAGTTTTCTTGGGACGGGTCAGAGATAGTGACCATTTAGCTGTTAATGTGTTGTTTGTGGTTTTGGACACCATCCCTCTTCACGGTGTAGTGGCTGGCACACCTGCCATCACTTGGATTCAACAAAACAGGCAACATTAAAATTAACTTACTAACAATTTTTTTTAACACTTTTCAAGAAACAATTTAGGACTTTACCTTTTAAATTTTTACCATATTGTTATAAATTATTTGCGGCCTTTTCTTTTATTTTTATTGTAATATTTTTTTTTTTCTTATTGGTTTTCAAATGGTGCACCTGGTCATTAAATTATTGTTAATTAAATAAGCGGAATTTATATATATTTTTATATTTTATATATTTTTCTTTGAAATTGTAGACTTATAGTTTTAATATTTATTCTTTTCATCATGCATAGAAAATTTAACATTATTAAGCGCATTCACCAATTCATTATTATATATATATATATATATATATATATATATATATATATATATATATATATATATATATATATATATATATATATATATATATATATATATATATATATATATATATATATATATATATATATATATATATATTTTTGTAAACTTTTAAATTATAAATTTAAATTTTGATTTCATAACCTAGCTCATTCAGTATTTTATTTTGTTTATATTTTTTGTGTAAACTTTAAATTACAAATTTATAATAAATTATATTAACTATTTGTTTTAGATATAGTGTTTTATTTGGCTCGCCTAGTGTCTCCTTTTTCTAATGTTAATATTGTTTAGTAAAATTTTTCTTGTCTTTGAGTGGTAGTAAAGTTGAACGAGAGTTCCCAATTAAACCTTGGAAGGTCTCTGCTAGGCCTGGCACTAAAAGCAGTGGCGCCCAGTTTAACCCCCCCTACTCTCCGGCAAATGAGTTAGGGCATTTTTGCACGCTCTCTCTGCTACTCACCTTCAGCTTTACTGTACTTTTGCTATTTAATTGTTATTAATTTTATTTAAAGAAAAATAAAAAAAAATATATTTTTTAAAAAGGCTGCCAACGGCCAAATAAAAGTTGGAAAAGTGTTTTTAGGAAAACACTTGGGCTAAAGCAACTGCGTGACAATAGTTTATAAAGTATTAAAGTTAGTAAATACTCCTTACTGGTTGAAGATGAACAACCGAAACCAGTAAAAACTTACTGATCGCTGCTACTTTTTGCACGCATAAAATATTGAGTTGGTTAGGAACATAAAATAAACATATATATATATATATATATATATATATATATATATATATATATATATATATATATATATAATAATATAAATATATAATCATAAAACCTTAATGAATCTTAGTATTAGTATTATATTTGTCACAGATTTGTCAACTTTAGCTCCTTTAATTCGACTTTGTGTGAGATACAATGCAGCAAGAAAGTAACAATTTTGATCTGGAAAATGCCTGGAACGCAGAATGTTCTAACATTATTCCCGTGAAGTCCAAACAAAGGTACGAAAAGGTCTTCCAGCACTTCAAGAACTAATGCAATGACAATCGCATTGAAAATATTACAGAAAAGGTATTGCTACCCTATTTTATCCAGAAAAAGAGACCAAGGAAGAGATTATTTTGGAGAGAAACCTTTTCGGCCCTGTTACACTTAATAACTGTTCTAATTGTTATATCATTTTAAATAAAATTTAATTAATACATAAATCCATATTTTTATTTCTGTTGTTTACAAATTACTAATCGGTAAGTGTTTACTTACCGACCAGTAATTTGTAAACATCACTTACAGATGATATAATGTAACCAGTAAATGTGAAATATTACCTGAGAGTGCAAAAATATTTTTTTTACACCCTGTATCTTAAAAATTAGAGCTTCGGAGAATATGAACTTTATATGTTAAAACTGAGTAAGCAGTAATACACTCCAGTTAGGCTACCTACTCAATTAACACCCTGTATAGAAATTTTTTTCTGTTTTTATACTCTAAGCCAGTTTTAAAACACTTTGTAGCAGAAAAACATCACTTTATTATACAGACTATATTATTAAATTACAGTGTTAGAGCATATGTCTTTGCAACTCTAGGCGGTACATTTATACACTCGCAACTACACACTTCTGGTATCTCAACGCCAAAACCCTTTCCTTGGTGGTCCTGTAGGATTTGCGCCGACAAGGTATGCCGATATACATTCATAAACCCATCGTTCGCTTTGATCTCCATTCACTATAGTCGCTGTATTACCGCAATATTTCTTAATACTTCCATAATGTTGACAGTAGAAGTCATGTTCGGCCTGAATCAGCTGCAAGGTATCTTTGGGATGGACATTTAAAACTTTTTTGCCAGGTTTGTCATTTGTACTCGGGTTATTAGTAAAAGCAACTCCACTTGCTTGATTTGCATTTGGGGTATCAGGTATTACATTGGTAACCGATCCAGTATAAGCATTAATTTGTCTGTAACGAATTCTTTCCTTGCAGGTGTTAAGATCGCAATCCAATATAATCACTCTGTTTGGTGGAGTCTGCAAGGAATCCAAAAACTTAAAATCGACCACACTGTAAGGGAATCCAGTTAAAACCCACCCATGTTTGAGACAATCATCTTCCAAGACTCTCTTGTTGACAATCTGGCATAAAAGCTCAGAATGGAAACATACCATCTTCTTGCATTGCCTCAGTTGTTCTCCCAGTTCAGATTCGGAAGTCCATGCCTGACAGAGAATATACTCGAAGTCTACATGAACTAAATTCAGCATTTGTGATAATAATTTAGCTTGCGTTTTCCGGCCGCTACCTCTGGGTCCAATAATGACAGCTCTAGGTTTCACTCGTCGAACAGGCTGCTTTATTTTGCATACATCCACACATTCCTTAGCTAGAGAAGCTAAAGATAGGTTTCCTATGGGTATCTCGCGTAAGGTCTTCTTAAAAACGTCTCTCAGAGCAAAAAGGTTTCGTCGTAATTGAGGCCAGCTTTCGTCTACATTGCAATACAAAATCTCTTCTAATTTTGGCTGAAAAGGAGACACTATGAGAATGACATGTGTGGGTAATACTCCGTACTTTATTATTGCTTTTGCTTCTTCTTCGCTATTAATACAATCTGCTATGATCCACCCGGATTGAGCGACACTCTGGCTTCTCACGAGGCAAGTAACGGCTTTGGCAGTCATGTCGGATGTCACCCCGGTCTTGAATGCAAACATATTGCTTAAATCATTTGAGGTTATAACGATCTGGCTTGTATGTTTTGCCATTTCTTCTGCTATGGCCTTTCTGTTTACTTTTGCTGATCCGATTAAGATTACTCTTGAAGCATCTATGCTGGCGGCTGCTTGCTGGAGCATTTGCTTCATAAAAAGGATATGATCATCCGGTTTTTGAATTACCAGTTCTCTGGCTAGCTCGTGGAAAATTTCTAGAATCCTGTGTTTTTCCAGATATGGAATGTGCCATTTTGGAAACGATAAAGGTCTTTTTGATGGATCTGTCATTTTAACAAACTTTATATTTCATTAAATGTTGGCTTATGACAGTTAGTTTACTACCATGCACAGGTAATTGGGTACAGTGTTATTCAAAAGATATAGTCTGGATTTTTTTACCTTAAATTGCAGTTTAGATATTTTGCAGTGAAATTTTGGACGACTCAACGTATTAACTGCCACAAGAGCGAGATTGCGTGGGTTTTTACTTACGCTTTTCGCTAAATTTAGATAGAAATACAAGTTCGAAAATCAAATTTGATGTTTAATATTTTTTTGAGCAAACAGTTAAATTGTTGGTTTACAGTAGATCACTAAGCTCTCCCTAGATAAAGTAGATAAGCATACTGCCATTAAATCGAATAAGCTTTACCAAAAGGTAGAGGTTCTCAATGCTTGAATATATTATTTTTGTAGGAGACTGTACACACTACACATGAGGTTTGTACTTACGTCATCAATGACGTCATGACTTGGAAAAAAGGGTTGTCGTAGCTAATTCATATAAATTCAATGCTGTTCACATTTTTAATTAAAGTAAGGCAATATTGATGCAAGTACGTTTCAAAGCGCTCTTTAGAGCACGTTCAGTTTTTCTAATAAAATGTTCCGATTGCACCAATAAAATGTTCAATTTTCTTAAGGTAAAGCTAAGCTTAAATCAAAAATTCGATTGGACCAGCGTTATCGGCGGATTCAAGATTCGCTTTATCTCTCTAAAAATATCTAGACTTAACGTTATTCTTGTCTCAATTTTGTTGATTTTTTTGTGTTTCTAATGATGAAAGATCATTGAAATTCCCGATTTTTTAGAAAATTTGTGTTTGAGTCGGCACGATGGAACAGGTAATTATCAGAATACAACATTTTTAGAAAGATTTCATTTTTTAAAGCCAACAGTGTGAAGCCTTATAGAAACCAGAAAGAAATACCTGGAATATAATACATATATAACAATTTGCATTTAATACCTGGAATAAAGAACGTATATAACGATTTGCAGTTATTTTAAACTCTTTCCGAATTTCGGGCTAAAAAAAGACGGTCTATAAATTGGTTTATTTTTTATAATATTCTTGTACTGTGCTATATTATACCTTGCTAGCAACGAATGTTTTCTTTTCGCATGTTCTCTCTTTTTTGGTAATTTTATTTGTTAGTTTACATTCTTTTTTTATTTCTTTAATCAAATTATTTATATGGATGTTATATAAGGTTTAACCGGATTTTTGAACACTAAAGAAGCAGAGAATACCATAGCCGTAACTTATAATATGCGGTGGTGCCAGCATTATCACTTACTAAGTTTAACTAAGTTGCAACCCGAACAAAAGTCAAGCGTGCTTTTCTTTTAAGTCGACTTAACAAAGTCAAGTTTATTCATAAAATGGTGCAATTAGGCCCATTAAGTTCATTTAGGAGAGACCAAAAATATCCAAATAATTAAACGCGTACAAAGTGGTTTTATACATCTTGTTTATACCAAAATGTATTTCCTTTTCTCAATTTTTCGTTATTCCATGAAATATCGTATAATAATTTAATATGTGTTTGGTGTTTTTCATATATACATACTGCAAAACCATACGTTTGGCTTATTTACAAAGCAATAAATAATACACATATTATGGGAGAAAAAAGATAATAAACGAATTCATTACAAAAAAGCTCCCAGCGAAACACAAATGAACAAAAATCAAGAATGAATGATATGAAAATTCGAAACACTTTCATCATCGCTACTAAATTCTGATGAATCTGAGTCGTTTACATTTATAATAACAGGAAGAATATCTGAAGAGTCCAAATAGCGATCTCATAACAGGTTAATTCCTGCATCCCTTTCCTGTGTGAGATAGTCAATAAGGTTTCAAATCATATTTTGTTCACCTTCTGAATACCGTCGAGGCATTTTACACAATAAAAATACGAAAATGAAAATAAAATCTGACGTAACTTTTCACAAAACAATTTTTTTAACAAGTTTAAAAAATGATATTTTCATAACCCATATTTTAGGATAGTATTATTGTAGCTTTAAAAAATCAGCTGCTGAACAGCATCCATTTTGATTTTAAGAAACGACCAACCTTTTGACGTCATTAATTCGTTTCAGTTTGTTTCTGGCCTTAAGGAGAATATTTTTGAAAAATTTGTCTTTGAATTTGATGAAACTGCACCTAACGGAACGAGTCACAATTCGTTCGCTGCCAGCGAACATAAAATCCATTCTTGCAAAATATGCGGTCGCAGAAGACGTCCAAGAAGTCATCCCAGAAGAAAAAAGTGGAGGGCGCTGTTGTTTTTGCCAGAAAGCAAAAAAAATAAAGACTACAATAACATGTAGCACTTCTAGAAAATTTGCTTGTAAAAAACATATGGCCATCAAGTATGCTTGTCAAAACTGCTCAATAACAATTGATGACGATAGTTCCTAGTTTCTGAAATATGTATATTTTTCTTCAAATCTTTGATATTTGATTTGTTTTTAGGGTGTTTTATTTGTTTCACTGCATTTCTTTTGTTTTTATTTCGTTTAATTTTTCGTAAGAAATTAAATTACTTAAGTTTTTCTTGTTTGGCATCCTGTATCTCAAAATATACTTATATATTTAATTTTTTGTTTTTTCTTACTGTATGTTACATTATTTGTACATTTTGGAGATATTGTAAAATAAATAAATATATACCGTATATTACTTTAAATTTTTGAATAGTTTTACATTATTTTAAAAGTTAGGTGCTCCTTGCGACAATTTACCTGTAAAAAACTGGCGGGCCTACTTAAGGGTTAAATATTTTAAGATTTATAACCCAAAAAGCTCTTTTTAACTAGCCCGAGTTTATTAAAATCGGCTCAGCCGTTTCGAAGATACAGGGTGTGTTCTACGAAAACCTTTGAATACCCCCACCACTTTATTTTTAGCGATATATCAAAAATTGTCAAACAAAAAAGGTTCAGATTATCCTCGATTTTAAAGATTAGGTATTTTTTGTTAGGTTAATATAGCAAATTTTACAGGAACATCACTTTTTAAGATTCGAGATTGCAGTTACGGCCCCTAGCGGCTATTTACCAAACTTGAAAATAATTTTCAGCTATTTCACTTGACCACTTTTACTTAAAATATTTTTTCTCCAACGCTGTGCGATAAATATTTTCCTAGATACAGCCGGTGTCCTTTTTTATTGGGACATCCGGTACAATTTGATTGTTAATATTTCGCTTCACAGACGATATAAAAATGTCTTTTTTTTTCAGTTAGATTAAAAACCCTTTTATTTACCCTATATTTTAATTAAATATATTTTTTAGGAAAAGCTGTTTTAAGAGTGAACTATCATAAGTAGGTTAAAATAATGGATGTAGTTTGGAATTACTTTGTAATATCTTTATTGAAAATAACATCATGGTATATTATTAAGAAATATGAAATACAACTTAAGAGTCCATTCGCTCCGCCAAAATTGGATAAAATTTGGGGTCCAGGGCATAATGTTTTTCTTAAAAACGGTATAAGTTATCGATAATTTTCAAAAACTATATGAAAGCCAACACTTAATCTAGCTGCTGTAATGTTTTTACATTTGGATTTAGTTTTTAATATTTCCTTGAGTGAAAGTCACCCTAAAATCGGTTATGTTCAGATACTATTTTCTCTTAACTCGACTCATATTTTAAAAATCCGTTACAGCAGAGGCATAGATTATTTCCTTACCTTTAAAATGGTGTATAATTTATGCCATTTAAGTGAAAAATAGTTACCGAAAAACGTTATCTCCTGTAGGCTTGCAATTGGAAATAACATCGCATCGATCCACCGAATTTGGAAGAACCTAAATAAAATATAATATTTTTAATGCGGCTATACGAAAATTGTGGTAGTGGGAGTTTGTAAGTCTCCGCCCACCGTCTCCGCGTCCTTTCGCCCGACCCCTAAGGTGTAGCGTAAATGCACTCTTAAATACAGGGTGGCCGTCCATATTTTGACCCATTTTGATCATGAATAACTTTTGAACAAATAAAGATATCAAGATGCGGTTTCGCAAATATACTTATATTTTTTTAAAAAGTTTATTCTCGTATCTTTACCATTTTTGTGACATTCCATTAGCTCAAAAACAAAATGGCCGATTTTCCGATATAGGACAACTTTGTTTTTTTTAAAGGGAACACCTTAATATGTTTCAATATTTTTAAAATTTAATCTTTCCCCTTTAAAAAAATGTAGCACAAGCTATGGTTATCTTAAAAAAAAACTTTTTATTGACCCCCAAAAAGAATTGACTGTTTTGTGGGAATAGGAATATTATTTTAAAAGGATTTTTGAAAAGTCGCCTGTGGAAAAAAAAAGTTATCTCGTTTCCATAACAGCAACAAACATCATTGTCAGCCATTGTTGGTCATTTTGAAAAGTTATTTTAATTAGGAAGCGCAAAATGTTCTCGTTAAACGAAAAAGGAAAATGTGTTATTATGTTTGCCGAACCCAAATCAGTAAAAGAAACCCAGCGAAGATTTAGAAACATGTTTAATAAAGCTCCACCCACAAAAAATTCAATTAAAATCTGGTACCGAATATTCTGGAGTACAGGATCTTTAGCCCGTAAAAAGAAATTAGTAAACAATGAGAATTTGCTAAATAAAACGTTACAAATTCTGGAGATAATCAGGAGATCCAACATTGTCAACAAGAAAAATCTCAAGTTCAGTCCATATTCCTAAAACTACAGTACAAGAAATCATGAAAAAGAACTTAAATTAAAGCCATACAAAATTCAAATGTTACAAGAAATAAAAAGAAACTGATTTTCCACAAAGGGTGGAATTTTGCCAGAGAATTCAAAATTTAGTACAGGAACAATATACATTTTTGGATAGACTAATAATGTCAGACGAAGCCACATTTCACCTCAATGGAAAAGTAAATAAGCATAACTGCAGGTTTTGGGCAACAGAAAATCCTCGACAATCTAACGAACACGTTAGAGATTCGCCAAAAGTCACAGTCTGGTGTGGTATGTCAAGCAAAAAATTTATGGGCCACTTTTTTTTCATGAACCAACTGTAACCTCTTGGACTTACGTTGATATGCTGGAAATATTTTTTTATCCCCAATTGCAGAAGAAATTCCATTGAATTTCGTCTATTTTCAACAAGATGGGGCTACACCACATTATGCTAACATTACCAAGGATTCACTGACCAACGTTTTGGAAACCGGTGGATTGGAAGAGGAGGCCCTATTTCCTGGCCACCTCGTTCACCAGATTTGACTGTTTCAGATTTTTCTGTGGGGATATGTGAAGAGAGTGTTATAGTCCACTTCCCCAAAATTTAGAGCAATTAAAAATTAATATCTGAAACATAATGAAAGTATTCCTGAAGAATTTTTAGTCAATAGTTTTAAAAGTTTTTTCGAATTTAAATAAGTGCGTCGAAGCCGGCGGAAGGCATTTTCAACATTTACAGTAGTTTTTAAAAAGTAATGTAACCTTATTGTAACTATTATTTTGTGAATAACCTAAACCTTTGGCGATCCTTTTTTTTTTTTTTTAACATATGAAGCAAATTTTAATTGTTAAATAATATTGTTGGTCGACATGCAGTCAATTTTTCGAAGGTCAATAAATACGTTGTTTTTTTAGATAACCATAGCTTGTGTTACATTTTTTTAAAGGGGAAAGATTAAATTTTGAAAATATAGAAACATATACAGGGTGTTCCATTTAAACTAACATAGTTGTCCTATAATGGAAAATCGGCCATTTTGTTTTTTAGCTAATGGAATGTCACAATAAAATCGTGAAGGTACGAGAATAAACTTAAAAAAGAAAAATAAGGCATTCAAAACCGCATCTTGATACCTTTTTTGTTCCAAAGTTTTTGATTAAAAAGGGGCAAAATATGGCCGACCTTATTTTTTAGACAATATGTAATTGAATAAGGCCTATAAAATTTAAAAATTTATCTATAATACAGTATTTATGAAAAGTGGTGGAACGCTATTAGGTGTTGTTTCAGAACGTGTTTGTGTCTGAACTCTTTAAAACATCTGTGGCATTTAAATTGGGGCTCAACGTTGCATTCTTGTCTTATATGTCGACGCAAGTGCGTTTTTTGTTTGTAAGATTTCGTGCAGTTTAAATTTGGACAGGCAAATCTTGGTGTATAACCTAAAAACAAAAAAATAGTTTGAAATACGGTGTTTCTTATTGTCCGACATGGTATAATCCTTTCCAAATTTTCTAAATGTTTCATGGCAAATTTACTGATAGAATTTTTTATGAAAATAGTTACAGTGTTTAACAATTTTTTTAATACAGTTTACAGTATAGTTTTTTTTTATTATATTTTTAAAAGCATTTTAAAAATATTTTTTTGGAAGTGTTACACAAAGTTATGGTTTCAATAACATCAAAACTATTCCTAAAAGCTAAGACTTAGTCGAGGCAATGAAGCAATCAACCTCGGAATTTTTTGCACTAAGACGGATCAAAATGCTGTTTTGCATTCGCTTCCAAAATTTTTTACCTACTTTGTGACTTATACAAACCGCAAATTGCATTGCTGCAGCCAAAAATGCATTAAAAAAATGCATTTTTTGAGACGGCCTTTGAAAGATTCAATAACTTTGTAAATATGAGTCAGAACTGGTCCAAATTGGGTTCCTTGGCAGTTTTCGAGGTCGCTGATCACGATTATGATGTTTAAATTGACCCACAGCCGATCTGGAGCTCAGGAACGCCGATGGACGTCATCTCCGTGAGACTCTCCCAAAATTCACGCTGGGAAGGAGAGAAACTCGACGCCCGCGGATTTTTTGGGTCGCTGAATTCAAATATGTCATCAGCGAACACTCCCTGGATATCTGCTGCACAAGAACCTGGACGCGGACCTCATCTTCGAGGGTTTTTCTCACACAATCGAAAAAGACAAACCGAAAATCGTTATGGGTTATTTTTGGGGAGCTGAATCCGAATTTCACGTCGAAAACGACCCCCTGAACACCTGGTGAACCGGAACCTGGACGCGCTCCTCATCTCCGAGGGTTTTTCTTACACAATCGAAAAAGGCGAACCGAAAATCGTTATAGGGCCGCTAAATTCAAATGTGGCATGGGCGAAGGTTGAAGAATTTGATATTTAGTTACGTATTTAAAAATTAAAGTTGTTAATTAATAAGGTAAGGGCAAGTTACAGTTGGATTGTTTTTAATTTAAGATTAATACAAAATTTTATAAACGCCAATTACATAAATATTGACTTTCTATTCATTCAGTTCCTTTCCTCCTCACATAATGTAACTAGACTCAACAAAACACACAGCTATTGCAGTATTAATGTCAGTCTCTAAGAAAACAGGTTTAATTGACATTTATCGGAATGACATCGATGTCAAGATAAAAGTTCCTGTTCACTAGGTGCTGAGAGGGTCTTTTTCGACGTGAAATTTGATCTTAGGGCCCAAAAAAAGCCCAATAACGATTCTGGGTTCGTCTTTTTCGATTGTGTAAGGAAAACCTTCGGAGATTACTTTTAAGTCGAGATTTCGGTGTCCAGTGTGGGTGGGTTTTCTGTATATCAAGGATTGTATGTGTCCATTATTTCGTTTAACTAAAACGCGAAGAAAAGGTAGAGCAGAATTTTGCTCCTTCCTCATTATGAAATTGATACAGGGTCGAAGACAATTAAGATGTTCTAAAAAACCTTCAAGTTCTTTATCATAACCTGTCCATACAATAAAAGTATCGTCAACAGAGAGAGAGATTTATTAATTATAGACACGTCAACCCTTTGGGTTTTTTAGTGTCTTTAATTTTTGCTGGGTCTATTTATATTACTAATTGTGGTTATGTGAGTGTTAGTTGGTGTATTTTTCTATCTTTGTGCTCACGCTTGTAATTGTTTCTTTCTATTTATTCCTATATTCTTTATGTTTTCTATATTTTGTCTATTAGTTCGTCAACATATCGTGGCCAAACGGCTGGAGATGCATTACTAACCAAAACGTTGTGTATCAGTAAATAAATAAAAAAATGGAAGTCCAAGATTTTAGTGGTATTGAAATTATTTTTAAAATAATGCACATTTTTCTGTAAAAATACATCTAGGAGCACGGCAGGCCAAGTTCCGGTGTGACGCACGTAAGGTGTATATTCCAGGAAATGTTTCAGTATGTTTCCTCTCTATTATAACTTCGTTATTGTTCCACATAAAGGTATGGGATTCTGTATGTAAATTTACATAAGTATTTTAATTACATATGAAGAAAATGGAGAAAGGTATCATATTTTTTAAATCAATATATCATATTTTTACATATTTAAATAAATATATTTAAAGAAAAAACAAAAATTAAATAAAATAAACCTTTATTGTATGTTTATGATTTCTTTTTACTTTCAAAACATGTGTGTTTTTGTCACTAAAAATTAAGAATCTATTATTTTTATCAAATTTGGTTTAACTAAATTTAAAAGTAGAAAAAAAACTAATAACAGAAGATCCAAAAACAATGTTAAGTATGTGTTTTCATATGGACTTTTAAACTTTTTTCCAAATTGTAACAGTTACCACATTCAGGGCACTGGGAAATTTCATTTTTACTGAACACTGTTTTCTTTGGTGAAATGTTAACGATCTTCGGTGTCTGTATGTTTTACCGCATCTGCCGCACTGATACTCATATGTTATAATACTATCTAAAAAAATTTAAAAAATATATATAAAAGCTATAGATGCAGTTTATTTAATGCAAAATTACATTTTAAAAAATTATATTGCAAGTAGTGAAATGTGTGATCAAAAAATGTCAAGAAAAAAAAAACAAAAAATTAATATTCGTATTTATTTAAAGTATATTTTTTATTCCATTTTTGTTAACCCTAATATCTATATACAGAGTGATTTAAAAATAAAGTCTATACAAATATGGGTCCGCAAGGCCTTCGTTTCCGAGATACAGGGTGTTCACCACAGTGCTGAAATGTGCTTAGAAGTAAATGGTGGATTTTTTAAAAATTATAAAACCTAGCTTATATTTTGCCGAACATAATTTATGAACAATAATTTCATAGAAATTTAAAATACATAATGTTTAATTATATATTTTGTTTTATTTTTTTTAATTTTGCTGTAATAAAATCAGATGAGGCGTATTTTTTTAAAATCCAAATATTTTGAAAAGGGTTGCTTATATTAACTTTTAACAAGTAAACCTTTTTGAGGTAATAATAACGAAACAATTATTTAAAATACATAAAAATGTAATACAGGCCCGTACCAAAAAGTTGTGATTGTTCAAGATAGTAAAAAGAAGTGTAGGTGGCTCCCCCTACAAGTAAGAGCCGTAATAAGATTAGATTTGAATCCGTTATACCAAAAAACCCCCGGATACAAATTTTTACTCCAATATTTACTTTACCATAGATTTAATTAAAAAAATAAAAAAAATAAATAAAATTTTTAACACCCTGTATTTCGAAAACAAAGGCCTTGCGGACCCATATTTGTAAAGGCTTTTATGATTATTTTTTGACCCTAGATGTATTGACATTTTCTTCAAAATCACCCTGTATATAAATATATATATATATATATATATATATATATATATATATATATATATATATATATATATATATATATATATATATATAAAAATATATATATATATATATATATATATATATATATATATATATATATATATATATATATATATATATATATATATATATATATATATATATAAATATATATATATATATATATATTTTATATATATATATATATATATATATATATATATATATATATATATATATATATATATATATATATAAAATAAAAGTTGAAGAAATGTGACTAATATTAGAAAAAAATATTCAAAACCGAATTTTAAAAGGGTAAGAAATAAAATTAATTAAAACTAAAAAATATCTCACCAAAAAACTATGCCATGGTTTTTTGTCAATATTCTAGTAATTAAATTAAAAAAATTTTGGGTGGAGAAAAAATTTTTGGTTCATACTTTTGAATAGTATCGACTCAGATTACTTTTGAAAGAACCCATTGGTTGGCACCACTGGGTCCCGACACCCTTTAAAAACCCCTACTAGATTTACGGTAACCTTAATCTACTCCAACAAACTCTCTCTTACAATTGTTTTAAACGAGACGCAGTCCAAAAAGCCCTTAAAAGTAAAACAGGAAAATCGGAAACAGAAGAAAGAAAAAAAACTTTCCCCACCATACGTCCGGGGAAACCCCGGAAAGGGGGTTTTTTAAAAAAAACCTACTACCATCGCCTAAGAATAAAGTCTCCGTAAGTTTAAAAAGGGTCTCTTTTCCATTCTAAAAAGGGAGTGTTTTCGTATATGGGAAAAAATTAAAAAAAAAGGCCAAAGAGATGAACTTTAAAACGCAGTAAGAAACAAAACAAGATAAACTTTACAAAAACAAAAATAATTTTTCAAAAGACAACATCTGCATACACGAACCATAAGGAAAGCAATAGAAATCGCAAAACGCCCTGAAAATATAAATAAAAGAGACGACGCACAACACCTTTCCGCTTTATGAACCAGTTTTATTAAAAACCAAGGTAACATGCTCTTCTGTCGTCCTAGAAGAGCCAGTCTCGCCTGGAGATCACATCTCACATCTGGAGACCGACTCGAGCACATAAAAACCAACCTCTCAATTCGCAAAGCATCAGTCGGAAATCAGACACCATTTACTTAGCTTTCGAAGAAGATCGATGTAAAGCCATCGAAACGTCAAACAAACAGTAGTTTAAACACGCGAGTTACCCGAAAAATTGTTTCTTCATCATACACTCGCAAAAACATTCTTTAAAACATTAGAACATCTAAGTAACATGGTTTAGGGACTAAAATACCATAAAGACGGGATTCTTACCAGCATGAATATCAAGTATCTTACCCGAGCATCGCAATTGGTGGCGGAGATAGCTATGAACGAAGACTTCCCACACTACATTATTGAGCTCTCTGAACACTGGTTTGAGAATAAGTACTTCTCCTATGAAAACAAGTTCTACCGACAGATGGACAGTGCCCCAATAGATCTTTACTCTTGCCCGTCTTATCAAATCTTTACATGAAATATTTCGAAACGAAGGCTCTTAAAAGAAACAAAAAAAATTTTTAAACCTAAATTCTTTTTGGGAAAAACGCTTACGTGGGACAAAAACCCGTTTGCAAAACCCCGGGAATTCTACTATTTATGACCACACGGAGATTAACCACACGCTTTCGGAGAAACTCAGGGCACGATAACCTGAGAGGACACCTACACAAGATAAACTCATACAATGGGGACCCAAGTTGCAGAATGTGCGACGAGGGGGGAGAAACAGCCTACCACATACTGTGTGAATGTGAAGCGTTAAATCACAAAATAAAGCATTATTTGGGCAACTGAAAATGAGCCTACAGGAATATATCAACCAACCAGTCTCGGGGTTATACAGACTTGTAGAAGGAATAAGACTAATGGTAAGATTGGTATAAAAGAAAATGGGAGATTATGCATAAACAAGATGGCTCCAGGGAAGAAGAAAAAGAAAAAAAGCCCACACATACCAAAGTTGCAGGCGCTCGAAAACATCCTGATCTTCAGATCCAGCTAATTTTGCTAAATAAACAATAAAATATAGATTTTGATCTCACAAACTAGATAAGAGACAAGCAAAACACAGCGTTCCAACTGGTAGGCGTCCTCAGGGGAAGTGTAAAAAATTACATTTATAAATAAACAAAAAAATGTACTGTATGTGTTTTTATTTGCACCATAAATCTTTGATATATTAAAATACAAATATGATATTATCTCAATGATCCTTTTGAGTTGTCAAACGGGAAATGAGTTTTCATATGGACTTTTAAATTTTTTTGCAGGTTGTAGGTTCTTCCACATTCTGGACACACAAAAACAAGTTCTTTGAGCACTGGTATTTTTGATGGAATTGTAGAGACCGGAGGTATTTGTAACTTTTGTTGCATTTTTCGCAAGTGTACATAATTCCTAAAAAAAATAAAATGAAGTAATTTGGCACATTCTAAACAGTTTTTTTTGTTACTATAACTAGTTTGTTGATAGCACAGAGGTAAGGATCAGAATTGGGGTGTTCTTTGGATGGTACCTACCTAAGGTATCCTAAGACAAAGAAATATTAAAAAAAAAATTATTTTATCAGCAGAAATAAAGTAAAATACAAATTACTGTCTAAACAATTGATATATTACTAATAATTTTTTCCACAAATAAATTTTTTATTAAGGTAGCTCACTCGTGACAATCGTACGTACGTCCGAGGGCCAAAAAAAATTCAAAATAAATTGATCCAACTCTCGCATCTGTCTGAAATTTTATACATCGTCTTAAGTTATAAAAAAGCGGACAAAATTTTTGGGCAAAAAAATTTTACCCCTTGGTTACGGGGTGGTTCGTTTCAACCCTTAAGTACGTCCGAGGGCCGAAAAAAATTCAAAATGAAATTTACTTAAAAGCGGTTGGAGATACATCACTAACCAAAACGTTGTCTATCCATTAACAAATAAAGACAATAAAAGTCCAAGCTTTTAGTGTTATTGTAAAAAGTTCACAATTTTTACTGTCACCACTTAATCATTGTCTACCACATTCAGACACAAAATACGATTTTCCTACGAGCGTGCGGAAAAGTCCACTTTTCCGCACGCATTAGTGCCGTTAAAGTGTTTTCCAGGGTTCGGAAAAAAAAACCCCAAAAATTTTTACAGGTAAGAAGATTTAAGGGATTTTGTAATTTGGCATTTTGCAATTACAACCATTGAAGTTTTAGTTTTTCTTTTTTTTTGTTACTGAAATTTTTTTAAATTTCAACAAAAAAAAAAAAATTTTTTTAATTACCCCGTATAATAATAATAAATTTTATGACAAGTCAAGAAAAAAAATATGTAATCTTGGTGATTTTAACACTGTCAATTTTTTCTTGTTTCCATTGAACAAGAAATTGCACAAATAATTTCAAAAAACAAGCTTTTTTAAATAAAAAGGGTATAGATCTTTTTTAAAAATAAAAATCCGATAAAAATAATTTTTAAAAAAGTAGTTTCCAGAGGACTACCCGATTCTATCCTGGATGCAGCAAAACCTAAGTTTGAATTCTGAAAAATATGAGAATAATATAGTCATTTAGAAAACTGGGGCTCCAGCAAAGGGGCAAAAAGTATTAAAGAAGAAGTTTTTCCCATTTTGCGGATTGCAAAAAACATATAAACTAAACTTTATGGAGTAAGTACTCTATGTTAAAATGTGTCCCAAAGTGAAAAAACCTTATTTAAGTTCATATTTCAAGCTACATCACTACTTAAACACCAAAACGGGGGTACCGGCCAAAAAAAAAAAAACTTTCACAAAAAGAAGTTTCAAGATTCATGAAAGAAGCACCTGATAATATTTACCTTCTAATAAAAGTTTACAATTTTTGGATTAGCCCTGCTTGTAGGAGAGATGAACTTACAAAAATAATGATTGATGACATACAGGATAATGAAAATTTGATAGTGGTAAAATTCTGACCCTAAAAATAACACTTCCAGAATCTTTGTAGTGTCCAAAGAAACAAATAACGGACTTTATCTGCAATTGTACCTAAATATGCAAATTTGCGAAAACCACATACCCCCCCCCCAGACGTTTTTTGTCCCGTATAAACAAGGAGCATGCAGTACGCAATGTGTGGGAATAAATTCAATAGGTAAATCCTTCAAAATTGCTGCATACCAAAATTAAAAAAACCCGAAGAGTACACTGGACATAGTTTTCGCGATCCTCTCGCTTTTTAGCGGATTCTGGAGAAGGGAAATTTCCAATGCAAGCGACTTGGGGGCTGGAAATCAACGGCTGTAGCTGAGAGCTACAGTGAACCCAAAAACAGAAAAAGGATATGTCGAATAAAATATTTACTATGAACAACTCCCCCCTGAGCTAAGTCAACCTTCATCAAGCCGTACAATAAGCGCTTCCATAAGCCACCGCGAAATGAAATTACAGGTTTCAATTAATTTAAATATTAATAAATGTTCTTTTGTTGTAAATGTTATCAACAAATAATTCCCATTTATAAATATGTTGTGGTAGTTCTTTCAGATTAAACATAATTTAAAAAATAATCATTGCTTTAATATTGGTATTATCTGACGCTCGTAGGAAAAATTTTGTTCCTAACGCTTGCGCAAAGTGACTTTTCCGAAAAAGTATCGCTTTGCGCACTTGTTAGGAAAATAACTATTATATAATAGGTGTTTAATAAAAAAAGCTAACTAGTTGACTTTATTTGCTGACGGTATACAATAGTTTGATGACTACACATTTAATATTTAGATGTCAGAGACTAGGGATACTAAGTGACCTTTTTTGAAAATCCAATATACCATGGAACCTAATAAGTTAATTTTGGGATGTTTTATCCAACATGAGTCATCATATGTCTTACTAAAATATACTTATAAGTAAACCTTTATCGCAAATCTGACACACGAAAGCCGGTTCCTTGTCGCACTCAAACTTTATGTGACGACGTAAATTATTTAGGTTCTTGTACGAAGATATGCATTTGTGGCACCCGTATCTACCATTTTGGGTAATACGGTACCAATGAAGATCTCTTTCAAATAATTTTTGGTCTAAAACAAACAATATAGAAAGCAAAAATAATTTAATTAATTTTATAGTTATTAAGGTATCAAGGGTATTATAAGGACAAAAACGCTTGAGGTCGATGGTGTGTTTACGTTGACAGAAAGCGTTATTATCCTTAATACCCGTAGTGCCTTCAACGTTTAATGTCGAACTAAATATTCTTTATATGAGAAATATTTGAATGAGTTTTGAATGTATTAGTACAAACCAAATTAAGTACTAGCATTTTCCTAAAAAAAATTTCGAAACGTAATTGCGGTAAGCATGGTTGTAAGTTATTTGTCAATAAGACAGCACATATATAGTTATTTACATTACAAGATGCGAAAGTTTACTTTTTGGTGTGAGGTGGTTTTTAAATGGCCGAAGCGAAGCCGAGGCTATTTAAAACCCCCGGAAACTTAAAAAACCTTTCGCATCGTGTAATGTATTATATTTTTCTGCTACTGTTCTTGTATCGCATAATCACATCATGTTTTAATAGAAATTATAAGAGATTTTGAAATTTTATCTGTTAAAAATTAATCCATAGCAACACATTTATTGTTGACATTGTCTGTCATCAGCACTTGTCAGATTTTGAATTATTGTTAATTTAGTATAAATTCATTCCCATTTTAAAATGTTAAATGAATATGAAAATGGCATTCAAAAGGCAGCTGACCTTGCGTGTCATCACTTCTGCCAGACAAATCTAAAGGGAGGTACCATTAAACATATAAATCGTTTTCTGAATGGCTTGCTACAAAAAATGTGGGGCGGATTGACGAAAATGTGATGTTGGCGTATTTTCAAGAAAAATCCGAGTCTTTATCACCACCAACCCTCTGGTCTGTATATTCAATGCTCAAGTTAACAATTTCCGTAAACAAAATCAAGATATTTCGGAGTTCAAGAAACTAGTTGCTTTTATTAAAAGAAAAAACGATGGTTATGAGGCAAAAAAGTCAAAAATTTTTAAAAAGAAGAAATCATAAAGTTTTTACTTAACGCGGCCCGATCAAAGTTACTTAGCAATGAAAGTAATAGCCATTATGGGAGTGGCTGGGGCATGCCGGACAGACGAAATATACAGAATAAAGCTAAGTGATGTGAAATAAGAAATGACGTGGCTATAGTAAAAATAGTGGAGTCTAAAAATAAAGTTAAAAGAAACTTTGAGTAACCACGATGAAGGCTCGGGTTCTATGTCTTTTAAAAATATTGTGAGACCAAGGGAATGCTCTAGATGAGCGTTTATTGTATCGTTATGAAAGAGGTAAATGTGTTAATCAAGTAATTGGGAAAACACATATTTCAAATGTACCTAAAGAAATTGCGAAGTTTTTTTAAGTTTGAAGACATCAGAGATACACTGGCCATTCTTTAGAAGAACGCACTTTCGTTCCTTGCCAATGTTCGGATGTCGATATTTTGGACTTAAAAAGGGATGGAAGTTATCTTCTTCTGTTGCGGAGGGATATATTGCTGAATCCTATAGTAATAAGGTGGAAATTTCAAAGAAGATTTTACACGAAATTCCTACAATATTTCCTCTAATGAAGTAACAGTGAAAAATATAATATTAACGTAGTTAAAGGTGATAACGATACCCCAACAACAAATTTAAAAAAAAATGTTAATTCAAGTATTATTCCTCCAATTTCTTTTGCTAATTGCTCAAATTGCCCAATTACTTTTAATGTTAATACTAACCTAGTTTTTTAAAATATTTTGTCATAAATTAGTTACTTTTTATAAATAAATCCTAATATTTCCCAAAGCATATTTTCTTTTACCTTACTTTTTGTCCAGGCGCTGAAAATATTACTTTCGTAGCTAGCAACGCTTAGCAACCAGGTAACACGAAAGGGTTCTCTTTCGTTATCATTCGCGTTGCTAGGACCACAAAGTTTTCTTATTTATACAGTAGTAGAAAAAAATAATTTTGCGATTGAGGCATAAAAATGTCCGAAGTAGTGGAAAATACCCATCTCCCCCAAGATATTTTAGTAAAAGCTGCTAAAGCTGAGCACGCACTTGTGCCAGAAAAAACTAGGCGGATTACACTGCGTGGACCGTGTGGACGAAACCGTTTTGATGGCTTATTTTCAAGATTTGTCAAAGTCATATTCTCCAAATTCCCCTTTGGACAAAGTTTTCAATGTTACGTAAAGAATTAATAGTTTATAAGAAGATAAGAAGTAATGAAAAGTTGATTTCTCTGCAACAGTTTCTTGGGAGAAATTATGAGCTAAAAAGTCGAAGGTTCTGACTCGCGAACAAGTTATAACTTTTTTGAAAGAAGCGCCGACTGAAAAATATTTGGCAGATAAAGTTGCATTAGTGATAGGTTATTCGGAGCTTGTAGAAGAGACGAGCTTGTGAGAAATGAAGCCCTTTTCCGATGTGCGTGATATTGGGTCAGGTCATATATTTATTGACATTCCACAAAGTAAAAATGGGCAAGGCAAAGAGCTTTTGGTTATTGATGACAGTAAATGTGCGCAACAAAGTTAATTCGGGACTATGTGTCTTTGCGACCTAAAAGTGCACCTATTGATAGGTTTTTTTTGCTATCGTGATGAACGATGTACTGTGCAGCTATATGAAAAATACATTTGGAAATATACCCTTTAAGATTGCTACATATTTGGGTTTACCTGATGCTAAGGCGTACACAGGTCATTGTTTAAGACGTACAGCGGCAACAATTATTCTGATGCGGAGGTAGTTCCGAGAGCTTAATGAGGTTAAGAGGCTGGAAGAGTTCTTCGGTAGCACGAGGGTACGTGGATGATATGAAAGCTTAAATTGGCTAATGCTTCCCATGGAGTTGGGAAAAGTATTACTTCAAGTAACACAGCAACTGCGGTGGGGTATGGAAATGTGGAATTTTCCGGTCAGTTTGAAAATTGTACGTTTTACTTTAAAAAATAATTTTTATTATGATAAGTATATTGTGTAAGTATGTTTGTATTTTCGTAATAAATGCCTAAATGAAGATAATTTATTGTTTATTTATTGGTAAATTTGTAGGCCTAGGGCGTTATTTTTTTTAAATAACGCCCTAGGGTAATATTTTGTATTTAACTGACTTTGACATAATATTATTATTTGTCAAATAATATATCAGTCGGACATTAAAGTAATTTTTACTATATAAAAACAAACACCACCAGTTTAAAAATATTGCTTTATTTTTAAAAAATTTAGCTAAGCAAATTTTCAACTCATTGTTCATAATACCACTGGACAAACTCCGTAACAGATTTTGGATGAAGTTTTTTAACGTGTATCATAAGATTGTATTTTTGTTTGGTGGTGTACTTACAGTACCGGCAACGATTGCGTTTTTCTTTTCCACATTCGTATTTTTGATGACGTATCAAAGAACATTTGGTCAGATATTGCTTTTTGCATCTTTCGCATTGTGCTTGACTAACTAAAAAATAAACTGAGTCAGTTGCTACTGGTCTGACTAAGCGAATGAAATGGCAAAATATTTATTATTTTATCAAAAAATATATGCAGTTATTTAGTAGCAACATCATTTTTAAAGATGCCAGAGTACTTTTCTGAGCGAGAAAGTATTTTTCGACTTTTATTATGTATTTTTTGAGTGGCATTACAGATAAAATATTGCCTGGAATACAACTTTTACGTCTAGGAAATTTCGTCTTACAAAACTCATAGAAATCTTCATTATATAAAATAAAAGGCAGTTCGCGTTATTTATGTTTCCACGTTCTTAAAAAAAAAAACAACTTTCCTTGCTGATCCACAAGCTGTAGAGGTTAGGTTAGGTTAGGTTTAAAGGGAGTGGACTTTTTACGCCGTCCACTGCGACAGCTCGGTCTATTGTGGCTCACACCCTTTTATATTTCTTCCAATAGGATCAGACTTCTAATAAATCCGGTATCAGATTGGGAAAGAGTTCTTACATCTCCCCTTACTCGTGTCGCTACCGGACACAAACACAATATATGTTCTGGTGTCCCTATCTCCTGGAAAGCATGACGAGCAGACGATTAGATCCATCATGCCCTTCTCTCCCGCTCTATTGACGTGGGTAGCTTCCAGGTTCTTGTTACAGGAACCAGATGTTCCCTCTAAGGCCGTATCTACGGCCTTTTCCTATGAAAACGGTCCTATCCGCTATCTGTTTAAAGCCAGGGAACCATTTTCCCTATAAAAGCTGTTCTGTCTGCCTTCTGTTTGGATTCAGGAGTCCTTTCCTAAGCACCTGTTTGTTCTCGGGATGGATTGTGTTAGTCTTAGCTTAGGATCCCGTTCCATACGTTAGAAACAAGAGTTGCCGATAACTAGCAATTCTAGCTCATGTTCCAAAAGATCCTACTGGGCCCAGAAAATAATTATCTGAGCTCCATTCAGTTGCCATCCTTTTAGGATCATTGCAAATTTTTTGATACATTTACTTTTTCCGAAATTAAAAATTGAAAAAAAAATCAGAATGTATTCTTTTTATTAAATTTTATTAAAAAAAAAACATAATCACAACCAAAACAGCAACAAATCAAAAAAAAAAAAAAAATAAAAGAAAAGTGTATCATACAATCTAAAATAAATTTAGGTGTTTTTTCATTAAATGGGTTTTCAAATTAATTTTTCGAAAAGCCTTGTAACTACAATGGGCACAAACAAAAGGTTTTTCTTTTTTGCCGCATTCGAATCTCTTGTGATTGTATAGGGATCCGGAATATCTGTAGCTCTTCGGGCAGTTCGGGCACTTAAATTTTTTACCATCTAAAATAAATTATTATTATTGGATACAATATATTATTATTTAAAAAATTAAAATTTTATTATCAAACCATAAAGCGTCTTAAAGTTATACCAAAAGAACCGGATAAAAAAATCGTTTACCTTTGAAAATGAAAAAATGTCCAAATTTTTGTGTTTATCTAAATGGCTTAAAATTTTACACATAACCATAGAATTAAATTCTGATTAACTTATCCTTATAATTTTTTTTTGATATTTTGACAAATAAGGGGACTTTCGGTCAACCGACCTAACGAAAATCAAATTTACTGCGAATTAACAAATGACAATCGGGATCGTTTAATTGTTTCTAAGGTTTTAAGTGATGCAGAGTTGATCTGCAAAATATTTTTTTTAAACGCCATAACATTTTTTATAAAATATATATATATATATATATATATATATATATATATATATATATATATATATATATATATATATATATATATATATATATATATATATATATATATATAAAAAAAAAAAAAAAAAAAAAAAACTTGATAATTTATTTTTTTTAACCTTTTAGAATATATTCTGAGTTTTTTTTTTTCTTGGGATTTTTGGTTCAACAACAAATCAAAACTATTTTTGTTCCATGTTAAAAAGTTTATTTCAGACGTTTCGGCTGATTTCAGCCTTTATCAATGATTTTTCTACCCTAAAACAGTTATACAACTAAGCTTTGATGTTCAGAGTATATGTTAACAATGTACAATATTTATAAATGTTTTAAAATTTTTATCGACTTACCCAAAAAGGTTATTCCAGATAAATTGTAACATTTATTCACTTCACAGGTAAATTTTATTAACTAACTTAAAGCTAAGGTTAAAAACGGTTTATTCTTAACGAAGTCTTGGATAGAATTAAGACAAAACAAACACTTTGTGGCTTTAATATATTTTCAAGAGTTGGCGGGTGACTTATTATAAACAAAACGCATCATCCAACGATTATAGAGTTTAGAACTGTTATATAAATTAATGTTTTATTTATAGGGATGTTGCTTATATTAAATACTAAAAAAAATTTTTTTTAACTATTACATTTCCAATGGTCATTTTTTGTGTTGATTTTTAAATTTGGTTTTTGTTTATGTTTTTCTAAAACAAAAACAAAAAGATCGTTTATATTAAAAAAATTTGTCCACAAATTGGTATTTTTCAAATTCTAGTCTTTGAGTTCGTTGGTTTCGCCCTTCGGCTTACGTTACTATTAACTTTTTTTGAATTTTGCGGTCTGCTTACAGTTTTTTTTTTCCCGATGGGAAATTTGTTGGGATGTATGTTTTGTAGTGTTTAGGGTTTTATTTTTTTTTATACTATTATTTTAAATGAATGTTGATAAATGATAAAAATATGTTTTAATAATTTTTTGATAAGGTTGTAATATACTTTACTGAGGTTTTTATGTCAAATTTTTTGTTTATTGAGTTATCATTTTTTTTAATATAGATCATTTCCGAAATTCCCCCCCTGTTGATTCGGTTCAGTTTTAAGGATTTTAGTGTTGGTATAGTTAAATTTATGTGAAGTTTCATTTTTTATGATTAGTTAGAGCGGTTTTTTTTTTGTCATATTTATGACCGTTAAGACGGTTTTGAAGATGTTGTGTGGTTTGGCAATGTATACTTTGGGACAGTTATTACATGGTATCTGATAAACGATATGAGTTTTTCGGTTTTTTGGAGTTTTGGTTTTAAGGGGACTAAATTCCTTTTGTAATAAGTTAAAACCTTTGTGGCATACAGAAATATTTTTTGGGGGTTTTAAAAATTTTGAAGTTTCTGAAAGTCCTTGCAAGGGTATTGATAAAAATAAATTTTTTAAATTATTTTTATTTTTGTGTGGAGGTTATTATTTTGTCTTAATTCTTAATTGTTTTGTCTTAATTTTATCCAAGACTTCGTTAAAAATAAACTGTTTTTAAACCCTGGCTTTTAAATTATTAATAAAATTTTTTTCCTTGGGAAAGGAATAAAATGTTACAATTATATCTGGAATAACCTTTTTGGGTAAGTCGATAAAAATTTTAAAACATTTTTATAAATATTGTACATTGTTAACATATACTCTGAACATCAAAGCTTAGTTGTATAACTTTTTTTTAGATAGAAAAATCATTGATAAAGGCTGAAATCAGCCGAAAAGTCTGAAATAAAACTTTTTAAAATGGAACAAAAAAAGTTTTGATTTGTTGTTGAACCAAAAAACCCAAGAAAAAAGAAAAACTCAGTATATATATATATATATATATATATATATATATATATATATATATATATATATATATATATATATATATATATATATATATATATATATATATATTTAAAATTTTATTTATAATTTAATTTTTTATTTAAATAATTAAAAAAAATTAAATTTTATTTATATTTGTTTGTTATTGTATATATATATATATATAATATAATAATTTATATATTATATAAAAATATATATTTTTTTTTTTTTTTTTTTAAAAAAATTT
>JAHBCN010012246.1:0-27256 GCA_019359885.1 Listronotus oregonensis
AAATTATCTCCAGAGTTTTGACAGTAAACTACCATTCGCTTGTGATTTAGGTATTTGTAAATTTCCCAATTAAGTTTTTTTATTCTAACAATAATTATATTGCTAAGTTATAGCATCAAATTAATAAGATGGCATTTGTTTAAAAGTTAGATTAATGCCGTTTAATTTTTGGAGTAGTCCAGTAAAGTTTTCTGTCTTGGTAAAAAAAAACTATTTATTTCGTCGGCGCGTTGGCGTCTACCTGTCTAAAAACTAGTAACTTCAAAAGGTTGTAAAAAGTTTTACAAAATGAACTGGTAGTAACTGCGCAACGTTGTGGCAACCAAAAAAATCTCTTTCAAATTGGTATAAAAGCGGGTTGTCTCAACGGTTGTGACGACGTCACAATGCAACGTTGCGTTGCGTTTGGCAACGTTGTGGCGTCGAAAAATTGCTAGTTGGGGTAACTTTTGACTACCCACTGCCTAAGGTCCAACATTAAATCTCGCAGATGAGAGCGGGGCAAGTAGATTTTCATGTCACGTTGTCTCGCAGCAGATGATCTTCTCCGAGACCAGGTGACATTAAAATTTGCTCTCTCCACTATCATTTGAGAATTAATATTGAAATTTGCGTAAGCGCAGTTCTCACAACACTTAGTGTTTCAATGGTCAAAATCAAATTTAGTGTTTGCAACACTGAAAAAATTTGCCTGAGGCTGAACAGGAGATACACTTAGGTAAAACATGTTGACAGATTATAAGCAACTTATAAATAAAATTTAATTTGATTTGCTAAGGATATTTTAAATAAATTAAAATTCTCGTTCAGTTTTATTTTGGTAATTGCACGTATGTTTATTTTTATTTTTTGAGCAAAAACAAAAAAAAAATAAGTTAGTCTTGCAGTTCTACTGCTGAAAAATGTTGTAAATTATAAACATTTTCAGTTACCTTCTTAATAACAGTGTTATGTTTTTGTTTTTAGATTCTTCTGCCTTTACAGTCCTACTTGCAGAGGCTGTACAGGGCCTCAGTTCAGGTTTGTACTCCATTGTGACATTTAAAAACCTGAAAAGCATTATAACAACATAAATACTTAAAAAATCTCTAGAATACGGTAGTTCAAAGTCAAATAGATAAACGGACGAGTGATGATCGCGTTGTTAAATTTAGCAATGGACTTAGCAATTTTTAAAAGTTAACAACGGTTTAGAATGTTTAACAAAACGTCATTGTCAGTGTTATTCAATGATTTTAGTAGGCAACCTGTCAAAATCGACATTTTGTTAAACATTCTAAACCGTTGTTAACTGTAACAATTGCTAAGTCCATTGCAAACGCGTCTCCTGGCAAAATCCTTTTAACAATCGGATAAAATATAAAGTTATTTCTTGCTCGAATGGCAGTAAAGCTTTCTGGTCCTTTGCCAAAAATATTAGTCAAAACTTCAGCACAAATTCATTTTCCACCCCTAATCTCTGAGGATGGAATTGTTTTTACTTCTAAAGCAAAAACCGAGCTATTTGCCAAACAATTTGCTGCCAATTCTAAGTATGATCCTCCTATTAATGTTCCTCTCCAACAATTGCCCCTGTTTCTTAGAAAATGTCCAATATCATTTTTAAAGGTAAAGAGATCGTATTCTTTCTTCTCTTGATACTAAAAAATCGTCTGGGCTGGATGGCATACCAGCAATCGTCTTAAAAAAAATGTGCTCCCAAGCTTGCAGCTGGACTCTTTTAAATCTCTTACGGCACGGGCGTTTTCCCGGAGAGTTGGAAAGCTGCACGTGTGTCCCCAAAAAAGGATGTAAAACTCTTCCTTCTAACTATAAACCTATATTTCTTCTTTCTGTTGTTTGCGAAGTAATGGAAACATTCATTAATTCCCAAGTCTTAAAGTATATGGAAAAATACAAGATCTTACATAATAGACAGTATGGATTCCGTTACAGAAGATCCACAGCTGATCTTCTTTCCTTTGTCTTACACAACTGGAACAAGTCCCTTGAGTTTCTTGGTGAATCCCAGATCATTGCTCTTAACATATCCAAAGTTTTCAGGTCTGGCATGATGGGCTTCTTCACAAACTTCATTCTTATTGTCTTCCACCTTGGCTCTCCAGTTTCCTTTCTAATCGACGTATATCAGTTACTATAGATGGTCATTCTTCCAGCTTCTACCAAATTAAGGCTGGGGTGCCCCAGGGCTTAGTGCTGGCACCCACGCGGTTTCTCCTACACATTAACGATCTTCTCTCTTCCACAATCAATCACATTCATATATAGTTTTGCTGAGGATAGTACCATCCACTCTAGTATTCAATTTCTTAAGCCATCATGTAATTCTGCTTTGGAAAACAAGCGCAAGTCAATGCAGATATCTCTTTCACAAGACCTTAAAGTAATCTTGGATTGGGGTGCTAAAAATCTTGTTTAGTTTAATGTCTCGAAAACACAGACATGTTCGCTGTCGTGAAAAAAGTCTATCAATGCTCAGCCGTTACATATGAGCGGCCAAGTTCTGCAAAACAAAAAGTTGTTTAATCGTGTTACTTTTGGGAATAACCTCAACTGGCACAAACACATTACATGTATGTATCCCAAATATCTTTAGAATATTGTTTTCATGTCTGGGGAATGGCGTACCCTACAACACTTAGCAGTCTGGACTCCATTCAAAGGAGAGTCTTGGTAATGATCTCACGCTCACAGAAAGGCTTTCTCTTTTTGCCCACCGTCAAGCTGTAGGGGATCTGTCGCTCTTCTATAGGTATTTTCACGGCTTCTGCTTAGAGGAGTTGGCCAGTATAATACCTTTTTTGGCAGCTTCCAACAGAGCAACACGTAGTGCAATTTTTATGCATCATTTTACAGTTCAGTTAGAGAGGCCGCGAACTTCCTGCTTTCTTCTTTTCTTCATCCCTAGAATGTCAAGACTATGGAACCTGTTGCCCGCAGAAGTTTTTTCTTCTCCTCTCAATCTCCAAATATTTAAGTACCGTGTGAACAAACTCCCTCCCAACACACTTAAGACACCCACGGTACGTTAGTACTTAGGCATCAGCCATTGTGGTCTGTCCAAGATAAAAAAAAATCTTGGGGCAAAAGTAAAAATGGAGTACTTGGTTAGTACAACACAAAATATTTGACTTAACCCAAGCCACCTGTCATCCAAGAAAACTTATGGATTTTTTTACTTATCGGGTTCACCGCAGATTTTATTGAAATTTAGTAGAAGGGTTTTTTTGGGTCGCTGATTTTTTTGATTTTTCAAATTTTGTTGGAAATTTCTAGTTTTTAAATTATAAAGCCCCATCGGACTTAACCTCAAAAATACAAAATTCTTTTTTTTTAAACCTGGTTACAGCCAAATAAAATGATTTTTTTATAGAACATCTTTAATTTTATAGAATTACCATATTTTTACGAATATTTACCCATTAGTAAAACTAAAAAACTTAGCTATAAATATTATTTTAATTTTAAAAATTAACGAAATTTTCTAGGGTGATCTGCCCCAAGACCATGTGACGTAAAGATCATCTCTTTACTTTTATTCGAGAATTAATATTGAAACTTAGCCCTGTAAACTTGAAAAATCAAGGTGGACATGCGCAGTTCGCACAACACTGTGTTTCAATAGTCAAAATCAAATCTAGTGTTGGCAACACTGAAAAAAAGTGCCTGAGGCTGGAGAGGAGACATACTCAGGTAAAACATGTTGCACAGCTTATTAGCAACTTATAAATAAAATTTAATTTAATTTGATATTTTAGAATAATTTAAAATTCTCGTTTATTGAGCAAATACAAACATTTTGGACTCAGCCGTGATGTTTTGCTGCTAAACAATGCTATAAATTATTAAAAGCTATAAATAAACATTATTAGTTATTTTAAAATAAATCTTCTATTTTATTCTTTTACAACCTTATTGATAAATAACTAGCCTAAACAAAAAATATACTAGCTCTAAAATGGCTTTATTTGCTTTACTTCAAGGGCAAATTAAAATTACCCCAAATACGAACAAGACATAAAATGGGCAATGCAAATCTTAATCGTAGTGCTTGGTTATGTTTTGTTAAATAAATACGTTTTTATTATCAATATTTATTTATCCTCATCTTCCCTCTCCCAACAATCGTGAATGATGATGATGATGTTATTAATTCCCATCAAAGCAGCGCCATGTGATTACCCTGTGGAAAAAGCCTAATGAAAAAGTTAGGCTCCAATAAGAATCCTAATAGGTCCATCGGAATTGAAAAATGTCCAGATAGAAATTTTATCATCTTCATCTTTCCTTTCCCAACAATCGTGTCCTTGCTTTCCAATATTTTATCCTGATGTTATTAATTTCCATCAAAGCAGCGCCATGTAACTACCCTGTGGAAAAAGCCTGATGGGAAATGTTAGGTTCCAATAAGAATACTTAATTGGTCCTTCGGAATCGAAAAATGTCCAGATAGAAATTTGATCATCTTCATCTTCCCTTTCCCAACATTCGTGTCCTTGCTTTCCAATATTTTATCCTGATTTTATTAATTCCCATCAAAGCAGCGCCATGTAACTACCCTGTGGAAAAAGCTTGATGGGAAATGTTAGGTTCCAATAAGAATACTTAATTGGTCCTTTGGAATCGAAAAATGTCCAGATAGAAATTGTATCATTTTTATCTTCCCTTTCCCAATAATCGTGTCATTGCTTTCCAATATTTTATCCTAATGTTATTAATTCCCATCATAGCAGCGTCATGTGACTAACCTGTGGAAAAAGCCTGATGGGAAATGTTAGGTTCCAATAAGAATCCTAATAGGTCCATCGGAATCGAAAAATGTCCAGATAAAAATTTTATCATCTTCATCTTCCCTTTCCCTACAATCATGTCATTGCTTTCCAATATTTTATCCTGATGTTATTAATTCCCATCAACGCAGAGCCATGTAACTACCCGGTGGAAAAAGCCTGATGGGAAATGTTAGGTTCCAATAAGAATCCTAATAGGTCCATCGGAATCAAAAAATGTCCAGATAGAATTTTTATCACCTTCATCTTTCTTTCCCAACAATCGTGTCATTGCTTTTCAATATTTTATCCTGATGTTATTAATTTCCATTAAAGCAGCGTCATGTGACTACTCTGTTGAAAAAGCCTGCTGGAAAATGTTAGGCTCCAATAAGAATCCTAATAGGTCCATCGGAATCGAAAAATGTCCAGATAGAAATTTTATCATCTTCATCTTTCCTTTCCCAACAATCGTGTCATTGCTTTCCAATATTTTATCCTGATGTTATAAATTTTTATTAAAGCAGCGTCATGTGACTACTTTGTTGAAAAAGCCTGCTGGAAAATGTTAGGCTCCAATAAGAATCCTAATAGGTCCATCGGAATCGAAAAATGTCCAGATAGAAATTTTATCATCTTCATCTTCCCTGTCCCAACAATCGTGTCATTGCTTTCCAATATTTTATCCGGATATTATTAATTCCCAACAAAGCAGCACCATGTGACTACCCTGTGGAAAAAGCCTGATGGGAAATGTTAGGTTCCAATAAGAATCCTAATAGGTCCATCGGAATCGAAAAATGTCCAAATAGAAATTTTATCATCTTCATCTTTCCTTTCCCAACAATCGTGTAATTGCTTTCCAATATTTTATCCTGATGTTATTAATTTCCATTAAAGCTGCGTCATGTGACTACTCTGTTGAAAAAGCCTGCTGGAAAATGTTAGGTTCCAATGAGAATCCTAATAGGTCCATCGGAATCGAAAAATGTCCAGATAGAAATTTTATTATCTTTATCTTCCCTTTCCCAACAATCGTGTCATTGCTTTCTAATATTTTATCCTGTTGTTATTAATTCCTATCATAGCAGCGCCATGTGACTACCCTGTGGAGAAAGCCTGATGGGAAATGTTAGGTTTCAATAAGAATCCTAATAGGTCCATCAGAATCGAAAAATGTCCAGATAGAAATTTTATCATCTTTATCTTCCCTTTCCCAACAATCGTGTCATTGCTTTCCAATATTTTGTCCTCATGTTATCAATTACCATCAAAGAAGCGCCATAAGACTATCCTGTGGAAAGATCGAAATTTTATCATAACTTAACTGATAAATTCCCATAAAAAATATTATGAATTAATCAGTAATCTCTTTAGAAATACAATAAGTGGGAACTGCTGATACTTTTTTTTGCTGTTCTTTCCATTTTCCATCATAATCCCATGGAAAACTACACAAAAAATATTGAAATTTATTTTTTTTTGTCAATCTTTAAGTATCCGAAATTGCTATTTAAACACAATTTTTTATCATAACTTCCAATCAAACATCGTATTTTATTTGGATCTATTAGGCTTTTTCCACGGGTAAAGTAGCAAATGTGGAAACAAGTGATATATCATAGCACAATTTTTTTCTGGTATCATTTCGCCCAAGATCGTTCACGTTTTCGCCATTTTAGCTTTTTGGTAATATTCGTGTAGTTTATTTTTTTCTCTAAAATTTAAAACCAAAAAAAATGGCTTGATCGCCTTCTTCCTCCCCATACGACCATACGCCCCTGGTTGAAACTGTAACATTGAGAGATGTACAGGGTGGTTTCTTAGTGACTTGTGAATATTTAGGGGTGTGATTCTTCTTACGAATTAAGATACAAAAAGAAAGAAAATAGAAAAAAATATTTTCGAAACCGCTTTCAATGATAATTGGTATGCAGTGATATCTAATAAAGGTATATTTTTATTTTCTTGCTTAAAAAAATGTAAGTAATGAGTAGAAGACGGCTCCCAGGGAAGAAGAAGAAGAAGAAGGAGAAGACGATGTCATCGGTATGGGTATAGTATTTTTCAAGATATAAGAAAATAACTGATAGTCTCGACTGCTTTTGAATCCAGTAAAAACCCTCGAAATCAGCATTTTGTGGTTCTATTAGGGTAGGTTGACCTGACCGGAATAATATATAAGTATTCATGATGTCTCATTCACGGATATCCTATTGCGAACCTGAACTGTTCTCACCTCTGTTGGTATGGCCATAAAGGACCAATTTCGAGGATTTTTTTTGCAGTCAGATAATCGATATGTCTAGTCATTTTCTTATATCTTGAAAATACTATACCTCTCAAAATGCCTATAATGCGTGCCATCTGAACCAAAGTTGGCGCTGTCAATTGTGCACATTTCGCTTTTAAAAAGCAAAAATGAGAAAAAACGCAAATAAAGATTGTTACTGACTTGCCATTTCATTAACAATGCGGCTATTTAAATTTTTAATATTATTATTAGCAGTGGAGGCTCGTGAGTTTTAAAATCAGAAAGGTTAACTCCTTTAGCTTCACTAATAAGTAGTCACCTCTGGTTATTTTTATTTAAGCTTATACCATTTTCTCACCAAACCCCATACTTTTTTTGGCAAAATATAAAAAAAAAACCGCTGACCAGTTAATTAACATATAGAGCTTTCCTATATCTATCAAAGAAAATATGTTAAGTTTTATTTAATAAAACAGTTTTAATTATTATTTACTTTTCGTTATTCTCGAAGTTAAATCAAAATAGTTGAAAAATAAGAAAATCCCCTACAATAAATTGTTGATGGTATTTATATAGAAGTGAGGCTCCACTGTTTTTGGGCATAAAAATCGAACAATGAAGATATTTACATTCAAGTGAAAATTCATTTTTTGACTTTGACTCAAAATTTGTAGGTAATAAGTCAATTTTTATGATATATATATATATATATATATATATATATATATATATATATATATATATATATATATATATATATATATATATATATATATATATATATATATATATATATATTTTCTTGTTCCGCATCAAAAATTAAAAATAAAAAAAAAAATCATTTTTTTTATTATTTTTTTTAATAAAAACATAAATATTGCGAAATATTATCGAAAGATCCTTATATTTGCGGTCAAAAGTAAAAACTTTGAATTTTTAAAATTTCAATTGCAGAAATCATTTTAAATTGCTCGTTTTTCGGTCATTAAACAATTTTAACCACAAATCCGATGAAAAGTAGAAAAATATGAAAAAATTAACTTTTCGATGTGTCAATTTTTTGATTTTTCATGGCCAAAAAACGATTTAGCGCCACTCTTATATAATTACCCTTTTAATTTAAACAAATAACTTGTCGGTTTATAAATGGGTAAATCCGCGCATTTAGATCCGCCATTTTGAATTTTTAAATTTTAAATTTTGACAAAAAAAATATTATAAGCGACACCAAACCTCCCAATAACCGACTTTCAGAAAAATCAGTTCATAATTAAGGAATTTACCACTTTGCCTTCTAATAAACGAACCGCCACTGATATTGATAGCTTTTATCGTTTAAAAGTTATCGCGTCCACACACAACATCAGTAATTTCTCAAGTAATTTCACCTTCTCTTTTTATTGAAAAATCTTGCGGTAATATCTATATCGCTTTTGCATTTTTTTATAAAATGTAATAAACTTCTTTGAATCTAGCGGGCATGTACCGGGTGTCCCAATAAGAAAGGACGCCGGCTTTATCGCAGAAAATGTTTATCGCACATCGTTGGGGAAAAATATTTTGAGTAAAAGTGGTCAAGAGAAATAGCTGGAAATTATTTTCAAGTTTCTGAAATGGCCGCTAGGGGGCGTAACTACAATCTTAAATCTAAAGAAATGTTTCTGTGAATTTTGCTATATTAACTTAACAAAAAAAATACCTGATCTTTAAAGCCGAGAATAATTTGAACCTTTTTTATTTGACAATTTTTGCTGTATGTCTAAAAATAAAGTGGTGGGGGGTATTTAAAAGTTTCCGTAAAAAAACACCCTGTATCTTCCAAACGGCTAAGCCGATTTAAATAAACTTAGACTTTTTAAAGAGAGCTATTCTTGGGCTATAAATTTTATATTATTTGAAGTTTTGTTAGTATCACATGTCCCCGCTAGAGGGCTTTTTTTCAAAATTCCGACAGAAATGATTAATTTTCTCAAAAAAATTAAATGCTAATTGGTATGATTTTTTTCATTAAAAAAAATTAAATGATGCTTAAACAAGCTCGCGAAAACCGTATCTCGATATCTTGTTCCTTACCTAAAATTTAGGCCAAAGAAAATTTTATACGTCAATATCTTAAAAACTATAAAAGCTACAAAAAAAAATTATATAACATAAATTGTGTATTTTTACGGAACCTTTAATTTGGGTTATATAAACTTTTTGCCTAAATGCAATACTTTACGAATTATAATCAATAAATCTAATTTTCAGGATTTTTTTAAAGTATACCCCTGGAATCCGATTTTTTAATCATAACTCGTATGTTATCGCATTTAGACAAAAAATTATATAACCTAAATTAAAGTTCCGTAATTAATGTCCCATAAAATTTTGTGTAGGTTTTATAGTTTTTGAGATATTGACGTATAAAATTTTCTTTGGCTAAATTTTAGGTAGGACAAGATTCGAGATAGGTTTTCGCGAGCTTTTTAAGCATTATTTAGCTACTTTTTCAAGAAAAATTATACCAATGCATTTAATTTTTTGAAAAATTAACCATTTCTGTCGGAATATCGAAAAGCCCTCTAGGCGACATGTGAAACTAACAAAACTTCAAATATTATTACGTTTATAGCCCAAGAAAAGCTCTTGTCAACTAGCCTAAGCTTGTTAAAATCGGCTTAGCTGTTTCCAAAATACGTGTTTTTCGAAACTTTTAAATACCCCACCACTTATTTTTAGATATGCAGCAAAAATTGTCAAACAAAAAGGTTCAAATTATCCTCGACTTTAAAAATCAGGTATTTTTTTGTTACGTTAATATAGCAAAATTCACAGAAACATCACTTCTTTAGATTCAGATTGCAGTTACGCCCCCTAGCGGCCATTTTAGAAACTTGAAAATAATTTCCAGCTATTTTTCTTAGATCTATATACTACAATATCTCTTTTACCAAAAATATTTTTCCCCAACGCTGTGCGATAACCCGGTACAATGAAATAAGGAGTTCACAATTTTCCAATCCACTAGGAACACACACTTCTGTATTTCAAACGGAAATATATGCTTTAATGCACTGTGCAAAAGAAAATAACAGGAGGGCTTATAAGAACAAGCGGATCTACTACTTACACAAAGTAGAAAAAGACTTCGCATAGCAGTAGGGTTGCTGATAAGGCACGATAACCTAAGAGGACACCTACACAAGATAGGCTCATACAATGGGGACCCAAGTTGCAGAATGTGCGACGAGGGGGAAGAAACAGCCTATCATATCCTGTGCAAATGTGAAGCATGGAGTCACAAAAGGCAGGCATTATTTGGGCAACCGAAAATGAGCCCACAGGAATATATCAACTAACCAGTCTCGGGATTATACAGACTTGTAGAAGGAACAAGACTAATGGGAGGATTGGTATAAAAGATAATGGGAGATTAGACGCAAAAAGCCCAAGATGCTGCGCTGCCTCCGGTAGTGAATCAAGACGGCTTCCAGGGAAGAGGAAGAAGAAGAATATTTTCTGGTGTATTTTTCCGCTGAACACGAATCTGAAGACAAAATTGGGGGTCAAATAGCAAAAAATGGAAAAAAGGTCTAATTTCAGATATTAACGATTTTTTTAAGTTTAAAACGTCAATATCTTAAAAACTATAAAAGATACACGAAACTTTATAAGACATACAATATGTATTTTTACAAGGCCTTTAATTTAGGTTATTTAACCTTTTTGACTATACTTCAAGTCCAAAATTTCTGTCAATGACGCATCGCTCGCTTTTAGAGTGCCCCGGGTTGTGTGGGGTCAAGGGAATCAATTCCAGTGGCGTATGCATTTTAGAAAATAAATGATAAAATTTCGTCAAAACATGAAAATATTTTTTACAAGCAAAAGTTATTTTCTCACATTTTCATCAACTCTTCAAATTAGTAACAAGCCTATATTATTTTGGTATTATTCGGATTAATGAAAAATGTAATTTTTTTGCTTAATTTTGCACACCTCCTATTTTGAGATCATAGAACACAAATTTGAGTTTTTTGGCGATTTTTCAACGTTTTTCCAAAAAAAAAATACATTTTTTACTTTAATTTTACCTTCTCTGATTTTATTTTGCTACATAAAAAAAATAATAAAATTTTAGTCTTAACATAAATTAAAAAAGATGTAAAAGCAGAACGATAGACAATCCAAGTTACACCGATTTGCCTATTCACCACCGATCTTGCAATTTCAATATTAAATACTTTTATTCATACTATTATATTTACACGCATTGCTTCATCAAAAATATCCACTATATAAGGAACACGAAAGCTCTGAGATCATCAGCTTGTAGAATCCAATAACTATTTCGGTCTTTCGTGTTCCATATTTAGGATTTCCATATCGAGAATATTTTTGATCAAACATTGCGGGTCGAGCGAAGCAAGGTTCGCATACCTTATAAAAATGTCATAAAGAAAACTATTACAACCTGGTAACAGGTCAACATTTTAGAATTTGAGTTGAATTCGGACGTAAACGTTTTACCTACTTTTTATTGAAAATTAAGGTTTTTTCCTTACTTTTTAAGTGTTTTTTTTTAAAATTAACATAGTATGAGTTTTTAAATATGTTTTCGTGCAAATGACAGAATTTAAAGGAATATGTCGTAAAATGGAATTAAACAATTCATTTAGTATTTTTTTAAATACTATAAGAAGCAGCCAAAAAAACAGCTTCTGATTCATGTTTAACAATCGAAAAGTAAAAAGTGTGCAAAAAAATAGCGAAAAAATCGCATTTTCTAGTATCCGAATAATTACTAAGATTGATTTTTTTCCTTTTAAAACTCTGAATACCGTACGCGAAAAAACTTTTGTTAAAGTTGCACATATCTCTGCCTCATCCAAAGTGGTTAGTTCTAGATTTCGTTCCCGAATCCCATGGTAAACATTTTTACCCATTATTCGTTCTTTTAACGCTAAGTTTTTTTTTGTAGGCGGATAACTAGTTAAAGGTTGGTTAATATTCATAGTTTACAGAATTAAAAGCACTTAACAACACTAAATCTTTATATACAATTATATGCACTAAATAAGATAAACTATTATAAAATTGGCACAAAACAATATCTATATACTACAATTATTAGAAATTTATAATATTTAGAAAATACCCTGTATAGCAATTAAAATTTAAACTTACAAAATCAGCCCATAATCAATAATAACTAAATAAAATCATCGAACAGCACGAAAACCCTGTCGATACGCTTATTTTCAAGTCTCTTCAAGTTGTAAACTAAGGAATGTGTGTTGCCACTTTTATTGTCTTCTCGATAACAATAATTTCAATACATATTGGCGTGCTATTTTAAGTGCGATCGCTGGTGGGTAACTTATTTTCACGAATTATGACAACGTGGCGATGAAACTTTTGGCCGGTTCACTGTTATTTGAGCGGAAAAGTATATCATAGGCTTAAAAATCATTTACTAGTGTTAGATTTTTATTCAGCCGCTTCGTCGGTTGGGTGGCCGGTATTAAATGAGTCACTGACAGAAATTTTGGACTTTAGGTATAAATGCAATATTTTTCGAGTTATAATAAAAAAACCGAATTTTTAGGATTTTTTCAAGGCGTCCATGGGAAAAATTTGAAAATTAAATTTTTTTATTTTTGGATTTTTTTTTTGCAAATTTTAAGTGATTTGGGATTCAAATAAATAAAATAAAAGATTTATATTAAAACAAAAACAAAAATGACATTATTAATTTTTTTTTCCCATTTCAGATAAAATTATTGTCAAAATTACATTTTCTTTTATATCTCCTTTATTATTTTTCTTAACAAAAATATTTATATAACCTTTTTTAAAGACAATTAAAAAAGCTCTATTTGATTTTTGAACTTATGTATCTATTTATATGATTTACATATTTATTAATGCAATTAATATTTTAGGCCAGAGGTTTCCAAACCTTTTAAGGCATGGTGCACTTTTCAGAGAAATAATATTTGGCGGTGCACAAAATCAAAGATAATACTACTACGAATAGATGGTTCATTTAAATGGGCCGAAACAAACCGTGCGACATTGCCAATGTCTGTCGCTTGTACCTTATTCGGAACACGAAGTAGCGAAAGCGGGCGGCTAAACGGATTGTGTTTTTTCTAGTCGCGTTTCATCACGCCAATAGTAAAGGCCTGCCGGCAACACTATATAACTTTCGTTCAAGGATAGCGCGAAAATCTCTCGATGGACATCGGCTCGCGTTAGCCAAAGTCCATTAGGGTATCAAAAATATAGCATTGAATGGTTCATCTTATCCGTAGTAGTATTATCTTTGACAAAATATAATTTTATTTCAGACTTTACTGTAAAACGTACATTAAGATACTTGGTTTTATTCTAGAAAATAAACTTTTAGGTTATTAAGTCCGGTAAAAAAAATTACCAGACCAGTACGGTAAAACTTTTTTTAGGATTTGTTAACATAACATTTTCTTGCTGCCATACATACCTAATATACTCTGTACTCTAACAAATAATATTTATTTAATTACAGAAAAAATAATTAGGAATCAGATTTCCAAGCTGGCCAATAAGAATATTTTTTTTATATTACTATAAACTATAGTCAGTTTAAAGCCGCACTGCTGCGTCAGCTCAGCGGGTTTAAATTGCATTTTTTATTACCTAGGAATAATCGTGAAAAATCGTTTTTTTTTTAATGTAACTCGAAAACTATTAATTCTAGAAAAAAAATTGTCAAAATTAATGGCGTAATAAAACTATGTAATTATTGTTTTATAAATATTTTTGTAGCCCTTAATTTTTAAGATATTAACGATTTAGATTTAAAATAAAAATGTAAATATATCAAAAATCAAAAGAGCTACGACAAAATGTATAGAACGAATAATATGTTTTTTAATAAGCTACATCAGGGGTCTCCAAACTTTCCAGCCTTAGGGCCATACTGATTACTCCAGTAAGTTCCGAGGGCCAAAACCATATTATCATTGTTGCCGGTGGTAAAGAAGGATGATGAAAAAAAGTCCGAAAAAGTACACAACTTTAAAAAAGGCTGCAAATCGGACTCAAAGTCCGCAAAACGCAACACTGCATATTATTAATTTTCCTGTCATTATCTGTAATTTCTAGATTAGTCGTAGAGTACGAGCCATGAGGAGTAACGACACTGACATCTGGTGGACACAAGCGGAAATAGGTAGTACCTTCTATCGCTAACAGATGGCGCTAATAGCACGTACAGAATAATCTCGTTGGTTCGAGAAAGTTCTGGTGTCTTCCACTCACTTCTAGATGGCAGTAATTGAATAGGCTAGTGGCGCAACCACAAGTCAGTTCCTATGACACTGTTGTTAAATAAAATATTGCATACCTCCTTAAAACGTGTTTGTGCGTGTTTAAGTTTAAGACATCTTTATAACAGTATTTTGATTTGAATTGTTGCTTTTTGTGTGAATTAGTAGTATGGAAAAGAAGCGAAAAATTGATAGTGAATGCAGAAAATTCAAAAATCAGTGGAACATTCAGTATTTCGTAATTGAGTCCAGTAACAAGGCGCTATGTTTGATTTGCAATGAAAGCATAGCCGTTCTCAAAGAATATAACATTAAACGTCATTATGAAACAAAACATTTTCAAAATTACTCAAAATATACAGAAAGTTTGCGGACAGAAAAATTCGAAGCTATGCAGCGCGGATTGAAATCGCAGCAATCTTCATTTACAAAACTCAAAACTGAACAAGAGGCTGCAACTCGTGCCAGCATTCGTGTGGCTCTTGAAATTGCAAAACGTGGAAAACCATTCACCGATGGAGAAATGATCAAAGAATGCATAATTGCAGTAGCCGAAGAAATGTGCCCTGAAAAGGTAAATTTATTAAAAACTGTCAGTATGTCAGCAAACACTGTGGCTCGAAGGGTAGAAAACATCGCTGAAAATATATCCTCTCAACTGTTCGACAATAATGGACATTTTGAGTAGTTTTCTTTGGACTTGGATAAGTCAACGGATGTGTCAGATACTGCTCAGGTGTTGATTTATATTCGAGGAGTAGATAAAGCTATGAAGTGCACGAAGAACTTCTTGATATGTATAGTATTCATGGCACAACTACTGGTACAGATATTTTTAAAGGAGTTGAAATGGCCATTAATCAAAAGAACCTTCGATGGAAAAACTTGAAATGTATTACAACTGATGGAGGCAAAAACATGAGTGGGAAGATAAAGGAGTGGTCGCTCTTGTGTCAAAGGCTGTAGAAAATGACGGTGGTTCAAAACCATTAGTCTTACATTGTACATTCATCAACAGTCTTTGTGCGGAAAATGTTTGGATATGTCTGACGTTCTGAAACCAGTCATATCAACTGTTAATTTATCAGATCTTTGGGCTGAATCACCGACAATTCGACAATTTATTGAAGAGATTGGAGAAACTGACTTACCTTATCATACTGCCGTACGCTGGCTTAGTTGTGGGAAAGTCCTTCAGCGCTTTTTGAACTTCGAGCAGTGATCAAAATTTTTTGAATGAAAAGCATCGCCCTCTTACTGAATTACAAAACAACGCATGGCTGTGGAAGTTAGCATTCTATGTTGATTTGACAAAACATGTGAACGAACTGAATTTGGGATTGCAAGGAGAAAACCAGCATCTTCCTGATTTATACACTAATATCAAATCATTCCGGAAGAAATTGAGACTGTTTCAATCACAACTACGAAGTAAATGTTTTTCACATTTTAAAACATGTGAAATATTCAGCCACACTACTGAGACTGAGTTTCCTATCGATTTTGCAGTCGAAACTTTGAGTGCTTTGAAGATAAATTTTGATACTTGTTTCTCGGACTTTGATGCCATTGCGAATCAAATTAAGATTTTTCAGATTCCTTTTCATACTGACATTGAAACCCTAGCCCCGGAACTTCAAATGGAAATGATTGATCTACAATGCAGTGATATAATTAAGAACAAATATCAAAACTCATCTTTGTTGGAATTTTATAAGAGTCTTCCACTGACACAATTTGATAATTTGCATAAATTTGCTCGTGGTCTGTTTTCTGTTTTTGTACTACTTATTTGTGTGAGAAAACCTTCTCCAAAATGAAGTACACAAAAAATGTTTACAGATCGAAATTAACTGATGAGCATCTTAAATCTCTTTTAATAATTAGTACAAGTAAAATTAGTCCACAACTACAAACTATTGTCAGTGGAAAATCTCAATTACATAAATCTCATTAGTATTTCATATGTCATTATGTTTGTTATAAGTTATGTGATTATTTAAAATGTATAAAATGTTAGTTGGATTCATTTCAATAATTTGTTAGTTATTATTTACTGAAGTTAAATTTTCTGCATATTATACATGTCTTTACTCATTACAATTCTGTGTTTCTTTATCCAACTTATCACAAAAACAATAACAATAAGCCTACAAGAATGTTATGAGTTAGCGGAGTTAGCCCATGACCATATCAATGTAGATGTCATATTAATAATTATTCAACATAAAATTAGAATACTTCAGTAAACTAAATTTAATTTGCTATAAAAATTATTTGTTCTTAAAAGGAGTTTTCAAGTATGCTAGCTCTCCGCGGGCCGGACAAAATCTGTCCGCGGGCCGGATGTGGCCCTCGGGCCGTAGTTTAGAGACCCCTGAGCTACATGAAAACGGTTAAATACACATATTTAGTAAATAAAGGACATATAAGCAAAAAAGCGATTTTGGCAAATTATTTTGCTAATAACAGGATTTTTTTGGTAAGTATGTATACCAACTCCGATCTATCTAAAAATTGATTGAAAATGTTTTCATGAAATTTTTTATTTATCTCTTATAGTTTATATAGTCGTAGTCCAAACTTTCCGTGATAGCAGGTTTCTGCCGGTAAATGAACCTGGGCTTTTTTCGATTTCTTGCTGTTTGCTCCCCAGTTTTGACTTCAGAGTCGTGTTAAGCGGAAAAAAATACATCAGAAAATCTTAGTCCGACACCCAACATACATCACTTTCTTTGTAGACCTGTGTTATTATTGGTTTTCTATACTACGTTAGTAGCGACTGACCCAAAACTTATTCTTCATGCTAATGAACTGGGCCTGTCAATAAGAATTGTCTTTCGCCACATCATTTATCTGATCCAAAGTCTAAAACATCTCAGTCGGATCTATTCGGAAACTGTTTCACGTTTCCCAAACTGGCGTTATATCCCGATAATTACATTCTATGTAGGCAGTGCAAGATTAACGATGCCTCTTCTGACGCTGATATTAAACGTTCTCCATCTACTACAGCAGTCTGCTTACACGTCTCATCAAAGGTTATCCATTGCAAATGAATTAGAACGAGATAGAAAAGCCTATATGTTTTTTGACAGGCCGGAATTTTTAATTAATTTAGATTATTTGGTCTACTGGTGTAATTGTATTAATATAAACATCTTAAGATATAGGATACACCTTTAGGAAATTTTTTATTAAAAAGTTTATATTAACATATGCCGAAAAATGCCTTCTTTCCAGAATACGTTGAATTTTTTTTTTCGGTTTCTTGTAATTATCGAATAATCGAAATTCTTTATTTTTCTTAAACTGTAAATGTTCACAGTGTTTATTAAAGAACATGTTTTGGTGCTTTACCAGGTGCGTACGCGTAGGCACTAGCAAAATAATATATATTTTTTTAATATAAGCCAGTCATTGATATTTTTAAACTTGAAAATCCGATCTGTAATTCCTATTTAATACCTAACATAAGATAACTCTTATTTTTTTAGTTGCAGCCTTTAGGAAAAAAAACGGTATTTTAATGAAATTGTCTTTAAAATTCAGTAATAAAGCATATTAAGAAAAACTCACAGTTAACTACTACTAAAAGAGTGAAGAAGTAAAAGCTTGCATCATGGCTAATTATGAGCATCTTCAGCATCTAGTTTAGTTATAACATTTGAATAAATATTTTGCTTTAAGGGTTCTTTGATTTTACTAATTTTAGTAATTTATACGTCCCACACCCAGGCTGAGGCTTTTACACTAAAAAATGCTATTTAATAAGCACTGAAAGTACCTAAATACGGACATTTCGATTTCCCGATAATTTCAAAAACCGAAAAAAATATGTAATAGATATTTTTGACATATGTTAACATATATTTTTTTCAAAAAAACACTCGAAGAATCACCTCGTTAAATATTTTAGATGACTTACCTTAGGAAACACCCTGTATTGCCACATTGTTAGTGTTTCTAATAAAAGATATTTAATTAACTTGGTTTCTTAACACGACAAAAGAAAATCTAAATTTAAATTTAATTTCAAATTAAGGTTATCTTTTTTAAAGTTAAAAACACATCATTTACAAAAATTCAGTATGAATAATCGGTCTAACTAGTGACTTTCTTCTTATGCGTTTAAATTTATGTAATATGATGTAACTTTTATTTTACAAGGTTAAAAAAACAAAGGATTAAGGTTAGGCCTGTCCATTTATTTTAAAAGTGAGACATAGGACCCACACCAATTACATACCAGAAGCTAGTGCCTTTAATGGATACATTTTGGTAAAGAAAATTTTCATTTTGGAATTTGCAAAAAAAGTTGTTTTTTTTTGGTGCTCCCTCCCAAGGAAAAATGGAACTTTCAGAAGCAAATCCGCTATTTGTATTTTTTCGCGAATATGATCAAATATTATCGTTAAATCCCAAATTTCCCAGAAATAATTGCATTTTTAATAAAATTAGAGGCATCTGATATGTTAGCATAAGGAAAATGTTGGGTAAAAAAATTGGAATGGCTCTAATTTTTATAAAAACATAGATAATTTATTAAAATCTGGTATTAATTTTAAAATTTGTTAAAATACAAATAGAGGATTTGCCTTTGAATTGAAAAGCATTAAAAAAACAACTTTTTTTCGGAAATTATAGATAATATATAATCCTAGATCTGCCACCAGGCCTGTCTTAAAAACACTTTAAAATATATTGTTTTTTATACACTTGGTAAATAAAATTCTGAATTGTGATGATTTTTGTTTGCCTCGGTGCAATCGTCTCGGTTCATTTAAAAAAATATTACTACTGATTGGATGTGTGTACTTTCTTGGTTCAGATTTGTTAATTTTATTAAGTGAGAAATGGTCTGGACCTCTTTAATTTCCGGCTGCTGTTTACACATATCTGCAATTTTAAAATTTAATATAGCTGGTAAAATCTAGATATTATCTCATTATCTAAAAATGTCACTTATCCAACCGATTATGTACCGTCTACTTGTACTACAGGCAAAGTATAAATGGTATTTTATTGATCTTTGATTTTACCAATATACCAAAACCGATGTATATGTCATTAGGTAATTTAAAAATTAAATTAAACAGCCCCACAGAAACTGGCTAGCTAACTAACCAGATCTATTTAATATACTTTTATTTACACATATTAAAACTACGGCTGAATGACAAACTAAGAGTTGAGTCATTTTTATCATTTGATATTAGACAGAAAATAGCAAAAACCCTCGGTAAAACCAGTGCGTACTGACTGAACTTAACTAATAAAGAAGATAAATTCAGTCAGTCCGCAATGGTTTTACCAATGCCAATGGTTTACGCTAATTGTTTTAAACTAGTTTAAAGATAAGATTATTTTTCCAGCACTTTGATAATAGGAAATTCATGAATGTTCGGCATATTTCAAGCTTTTATTTTTTGTTTTTTGCGAAAACACCCTTGATACCAATGGTTTACGCTAATAGCCAGCTTAAAGTCTTTAGAATGTTACTAAGTTTATTTTTTACAGCACTTTGACACTAGGAAATTCTTGAATATTCGGCATATTTCAAACTTTTATTTTTAAAGAAATGTTTTTTTTTCTAAAACATCATTGAGGTATTTTTTTGTGTATATTTAGTTGCCATCACTATAATCGTTGATTATTAGAAAATCATGCATTAATGACGGCCATTAATAAATGATTTTGTATACGTTAATAATAGTCTTAAATAAACTATCGCAAAAAAATGTTTATTAAATCTGAAAAACGATATAACTTACAGCTTAAATATGGACTTTAACGGCGAAATCTTGTTTATGAAGAAAATATTTGATTAGAAGAAGCTAACAAGATATAAATCATTAAAGGAATTTTAAATAAAAGGAAATTTGTTTTTACAAAAAAAATATTTTAATATGTATGTTATATGGTAATAATATTTATGTTATGTATTGTGTCAACATAAGACGGCGATTTCCTAAAGTAAATAATTCTTTTATTTATAAAAATAAAAACACAAAAAATCTAAAGTGTTTGCATGATGTCTGGGAATAAAGATATGTCGTGTTTAAATTTTTGGGACACCCTGTATATAAATTATTTTGTTTAACTTTTTTATTTTATATTTAAGGTTATACAAGATAGCACTTTTAACAAAAAAAGGTGACAATTACATCTAGCTAAAAAAGCAGAATTATTTTATCATTAATATTTAAAATTCCACAGCAACTTTTTTTTTAAATGTTTTTAATAGTAGATTATAAATTTCCAAACACAAATAATAATATTATTTTTGTATCTTCTATAAAGTCTTTTATATACTTACAGTTTTTTATTACCTTTATTATATTTTTTTATTACCTTCGTTAAATAAAATTTTCGTAATAGAAATAAGTCAATAAAAACCAATGACTAACAAATATTTTAATCCATTAATTTACCATTGAACCTTTAGCGGTTAATGGCTACTATAGAAGCCACATCCAATTTATTGCTAATTATGACTGTGCAGTTATTTTGTTTCTCTTGAAAATTTAGTTCTTGAGATATTAGAAAAAAAGTAAAAAATTGTCAATTTTATTTTTGCTTGTAATTCATTTGTTTTAATTCTGACATGTTTTATACTATGACATTCTCAGGGCACTTTTTGGTGACGACCATTTTTCCATCAATTTTTTTCTCGATCATCTTTTGTTTTCAGTTACTAACCAAACCGTTCGATTTTTAAAGATCTTTTTATTCCCATTTTAACAAAATCCCATTTGCCAGTAAACGGTATATTTTTTTATAATAATTTTTAACAATGCATTGGGCAACAGCTTTCTCAGAATAAAACTCAGTTAATCGCTTGTTAAAGTAAATTTCAACTCCAATTATATAACTTGAAAACAAAAAAATGTCCCTCCAATTTTGAGGCGTCCTGTACTTAATTATATGTTTTGCTTTCATTAAGGTTATGTGAGATACCTTTTTAGTTGTTAAAAATAAGGTTGACAATTAGATCAAGAAAAAAAGCCGATTATTTAAATATCAATATTAAAATCTATAGCAACTATTTTTTTTATGTTTTAAATATTAGATTATAAATTTTCAATCACAAATATAAATAGTATTTTTGTATTTTTATAAAGTCTTTTATATAGTTAGTACAGTTTTTTCTAAAGAATAAAATAGTTATTCCGGCCTGAACAAAGTTACGATGTTTCGAACTCCAAAGGGGTTATATAAAACGACTGTCTCTCTTGGAATCTGGATGCGCGCCATCTCAAACGCGAGAGAGAACGATCCGCATCCGGAATTCTGTAATTTGGCGTGGTTTGTGCTGATTGATAGTTGTGCTTGTCACCGCGAGAGCGATATAGAGAAATTTCCATTAATTTCCATCCAAAGTTTGACGGTTTGCCTAATATTAGCGGTGAGGGCCATGACGTATTTCTTTTTAAAAGAAAACTATGATGACTTGTGGATTTTTGATTAGTGACCCATTCAATAATACTTTAAATACTAATCACTAATAGATTTTTATTTTTATGTTACCCAAGTATCTATAATATGAAATTTAGCAGATTTCTTTACTAATTACATTTAGCAACTAGTTTAACGGGAAACAACTTCATGGCTCGTTTTAAAGAAGACATCCTTTATACAGAGCTGTCGCAATTACTTTAAAAAAGTAATTTAATTACAATTACCAATTACTCTTCTAAGTAGCAGTAAATTACGATAACCAATTACCAGCATGTTTGTTAAAAGTAATTCAATTATCAATTAAAACTTAAAGTAATTGAATATTTTAGCAATTACTTTATTTAAATTACCACATATATTAAACACGATACACTAAACAAATAAAATATTTATACTAATAGGCATTTCTATATCACACTTTTCAAAGTGCTTTTTCGTCAAGTTCAAAATTAAGTGACTCTAAAATTAAAAATTATTTTTACCAAACATTAACAGATTTTCCACAAAAAAAGTATAAAAACGGTGGCGGTAAGCAACAATCTAAAATACCAAATCGGCGCGGAGGCGGCGTTTGCCGGATTCAAAGCGGCCGGCCGTGTTTCAAGATGCTCTTTCTGGCTGGCCATAACTCTGCAGTTTTTCCATAAAGAAAGGTAATTGATTTTTTGTAGTAATTTAATTATTTATTAGGTAAATAAATTAATTTTGAAGTAATGCAATTACTTTATAAGTAATCGAATTACTTTCTAAGTAATTGAATTACTTGGGATTCATAAAAATCAATTACCAATTACGATTACATTATCCTATTAATTGATAATCCAAATACAAAAACTTTTTCCGGAAGGTAATTGAATTAAAGCAACTCAATTACTGAAAAGTAATTAAATACAATTTTTCAATTATTTTAATTTAATTACCGACTGCTCTGCCTGTATATTTTCAAATATTAACTATTTTATGAAATGATATTACTTTTTTTGGCTGCTTGAAAAATATTCGAACGATTTTTAATTTTAATCTAGAGTTTATTGTCGGTTAAGGGGGTATTTTAGTAAGTTAAAAAAATTGTTTTTTTGTATATTTCGATAATTGAGATATACAAGAATATCTCCTTAGAAAATTTTTTCGTAATTCGAATTATTTTAAAAGTTATAGCTAAAGTTGAAGTGATCCAAAAGAAGGAAGAAATGCTTGTTTTCGGAAAAAATTCTTATAATTCAATTTTAGGTAGAAGAAGGCCCGATATATGCAGCCAGAATCGGTGATTAAAGAAATATAAGTAATAGGTACTGTTCTATCTGTTAGACTGCCTGAAACTTAAAACTTTTAACGCGTTTTCCTCAACACTACTTTTTTGAAAGGTTTTTCACAAAATCTCAAGTTCTAATAGACGTATTTTCTTGATTAACATGTTTTTTTTTATATAGTCCTCTATGGCAGAGACCACCAAAAAATTTAAAAAAAAAATAATTTTTACTATTTTTAAAAATTCGGAAAATTTAAAATATATCTGAAAACAACTTACGTTTTTTAAGATTTTTTTAAAAAAATTTCTGTCCTGCCATATTAGCATTTGTACTGTAAAAGAATCTACCAATACGGAATCGTGACAAGATTGACACGCTCTTTTTCAACTTCTACTTCAGCAGAGTGTAACTTTGTCGAAATCATTTGTCATTAGATGCAAAACAGGTTGTGAAAAATGTGTATAAAACTTTAATCAGTAGGGGTCTAACTAAACAAGAAGCTTTAAAAGAAACCTGTCTACTTACAAAAACTCCAATATCATCGATAAGGGTTATTATTATTATTCGTGAAGAATTGAACAAAAGAAAAAAACATAGTGATTTTCAATTTCACCGTATAGACAATAGTGATCAGGACCTAATAAGAAGAAAAATATATCGTCTTTATGAAAGCGGAGTTATTCCTACCTTGGATAAACTGAAAAAGAAGCTAGACGAAGACGAAACCAATATAAATATTAGCCGTGCCACCCTCCATAGAGTTGTTTGTAAAATGGGATTTAAATACCTCAAAATAGACAAAAGACAAGTATTAATGGAATCGCAAAAATTACGCACTTGGAGATTTAATTACCTTCAAGAAATTAAAAAATATAAACTAGAAAACAGATCCATAATTTACCTTGATGAAACATGGTTCGATACACACGACCCAGTATCCAAAGGATGGGTTGATTCCAGTCAAAACTGTCAGACGAAAGCACCTTCAAATAAAGGAAAACACATTACCATAATACACGCTGGTTCAGAAGACGGATTTGTCCCAAACTGCTTGCTGTTGTCTGCAAAGAATATTAAGGATTCTAGCTTGGATTATCATGAGGATACAAGTGCAGAACTTTTTGAAAACTGGTTTCAAAATTATCTTTTAAAAAATATTCCAAACAACAGTGTTATTGTCATGGATAACGCAAGCTGCCACAGCCGTCTGCTACACAAAGCACCAGCTTCATCAAGTTCAAAAACCGAAATCCAGAAATATTTGTTAGAAAATGATATTTGTTTTTAATTCAGTTACAAAAAAAAGCATCTTTTGAAAGTCCTAAATTCATATGCAATTAAAAAACAATATATATGCGATAATTTGGCTGAACAGGCTCGGCATACTGTCTTACGGCTTCCTCCGTATCACTGTATGTTTAACCCCATAGAGCATTTGTGGAACCAAGTAATATCAAAGATCAGGGCAGAAAATGTTATACCTATTTTAAGTCCCAGTGTTATAAATTTGATTAAAAATGTAATTACTAACATACCAGTTGAGAGATGGAAAAATTCACTACAGCACATTATAAAAATTGAGGACTCTTACATTTCTATCCAAAACAACATAAATCCTATTGTAAGTAATCTCAATGATGACTTTGATAGTGAAACAGAATTAGATTTAGATATTTAGATTAAAAATGAAATTATGTATAGATAATGCAGTTATAAAGTTATTAAAACTTTGCATATATTTAATTTCTTAATGTAATTTTAATATTCTACTTACCTAAATAAACAATAAATTATAAATCTTTATATTATTAAAGTCCGTCCCTAATGTTCTGTCCTTTAATACCTACCGATCCGCAGTTTTATTGCTGTCGGCAGGTATAATCCATAAATGAAGGCAAGAGCTAACACGGTATACTTTCAGACATACTATACCTTTGTTAAATCAAATTTTACTATTAGAAATAAGTCAATGAAAAACAATACCTAACAAATATTTTAATCCATTAATTTACCATTGACCCTTTAGCGGTTAATGGCTACTAAAGAAGCTACATTCTATTTATTGCTAATTATGACTGCAGTTAATTTTTTTTCTTGAAAATTAAGTTCTTAAGATATTGGCAAAAAAGTGAAAATCGTCAAATTTGTTATTGCTTGTGATTCGTTTGTTTTAATTTTGACATGTTTTTTGGTGACGACCATTTTCCCACCAATTTTTTTCTCCGATCGTCTTTTATTTTTGAGTTACTAATCAAAACGTTTGATTTTAAAAGATCTTTATATTCCCAATTTAACAAAATCCCATTTGTCAGTAAACAGTATATTTTTTTATAATAATTTTTAACAATACATTTGGCAACGCAGTTCGACGCCTCATCAATGCGCTTCGTGTAAATTTTCTTTATAAAGGTATGACATAAGTGTGTATTTTTCAAATAAAAGCGATAACATTTTTTAAAATATTATTTTTGTATTATGAAACAAAAAAATTCATAAAAACAAATCTTAAAAATTAAAAAATAACAGTTCAATAATATGAAGATTATATTATGTACTAACAAAAATATATGTTGTATTTCTTACTACCATGTTCCTTTAATAACTGAATATTCATCTATTGAATAAATATTTGATTTAAAGCCTTGATTTTTATTCATTTTGTGAAATTTAAACAAATACAGTTTTATCTTCGCATTGACCTTTTTTTTAACTGTTGATCTAATTAAACATTTTTATTGAAATAATTAGGATAAGAAACTGACACAATTGAAACTGGAACTTATCGCTTATAAATAGTTTGTTAGTTAACAAACGGTTTTTTTTTTTTTTTAAATTTACACCAAATGGGAAAATATATGTTGCAAATATATACCATGAAAATCAAGTCCTGAAACAGAAGGTTCATTAAGTAGATGAATAACCAGTTAACAAAACAGAAGTTTGTAAAAAATACAACAAAAATTGACACAAAGCACATTAATGAGGCGTTGGGTTGGCGTTGCCAAATGTATTGTTGAAACTTATTTTTTTATAATATTTTTAAACTACTTAGTGGCAAGTGAAGTAAGATGGCTATCCTATGAAAATTGAAAGTTTTGGTTAGTAATCGAAAAAAAAATGTTTGTCGCCAAAAAGTGTCCTAATAATGTTAAAGTTTAAAAGAAGAATTACGAGCGAAAATTAAAATCGACGATTTTCACTTTTTCGTCAATATTCCTCCTTCTTTTTGCACAAATTTATTTTATTTTTATACTAAATTTGCACACAACATAAACACTATTTAAAAACCTGTTTTTATATTTATTTTATACCTTTTTACCACTTAATTGCAACCTTCAGCCGCAAATAAGTATACACCAGGTGTAAAATAAACATAAAAAATGGTTTTTAAAAGGTGCTTATAAAATATTATGTGCCAATTTAGTGTAAAAATAATAAATTGTGTCCAAAAAGGAGGGAAAATATAGTGAAAATGAGGTTGATTTGATTTGCAAGTTTGATGATGAATATCTCGAAAACGAAACGTTATCAAAAAAAATATGTTTTTAGATTTGTGATCAGCGCCCGAAAAAGACCAAATAATTTATATCAGGTTGGTACATGGGCGATTTAATCCATTGCTTTGGAGCTGCAAAATTTTCTCCATTGTTTCATTAATTTGATTTACACTATATTCCAGCATAATAACTTTTTGTTGAGTTTGGGATAAGGATTTCTTAAAGAAATTCATACTCTCACGATTATTTACAAAATTTCTTTTTTATTAGATTTTGCCATTTTATGATGTGTTTTTGGTTCAATATCACGCCTGCGCTATGGTATATTTATAAATAGAGCCTCTTAAACTTTTTATTATTTTATTTGACAATAATCATCTTTTCAATGATAACAACCAGTCTTTAACTTAACAATTCATAATAATTAAAGGTATTCTCATGGTTAAGGTTGGTGTGTACCAGAGAAATAGAGAAGAGAAGAAAGCGCTTCAATCTGCGCGAAAAGTCTAATATAGGGCGCCATGGTTGCTTTCGCTTGTCATTTGTCATCATTTGGGCTTGTCATGTCATAATCTTGTTTGTAAACAATTTAATTAAAATGGTTTTGGATGAATAATATTACGTTTTATGAATGAAATTAAAAGTTTCAAATGAAAACATTTACTATTATTAAACAGTAAACTATGCAGGTGAATTATTTATATGAATTCAAAAATATTTATGGGTTAGA
>JAHBCN010012247.1:0-27095 GCA_019359885.1 Listronotus oregonensis
GAACTTATTTTACTAAAAATTTTTTAAAACCCCAAGGATAAAATTTTTTATTTAGGGTTTGGGGGTTGCGCCAACAATAATGGATAACTTTTTAAAACATTTTTCAAAATGAGGAAAAGGGGAACCATTTTTTACACAATTTAAAAAAAAATTTAATTTCATCTATGCAAAAATAAATCTGAAATAAAAAAGTGAAACTTAATTTTGCTATTTGAAAAACAAAGTTGACGGGGAACTTTTTTTGAAAAACCATGTTTTTTAAAGTATGCCTTACAAAATGCGCGAAGAAAAGTACTAATTGAGGCCCCTAAAAAAAGGGGGGTTAATACAATATTAGCCTGTTTGAGAAATTTTTAAATAAAGAATTAATTTTTAAAAAAGTCATAAAAAACCCAGAAAATATCTATTTGGTTATAGGGGGTATTGGTAACCTGTTTGGGGATTTTATTTATTTTTTGAAGTTTAAAAAAAATTTTTAAAAAAATTTTAAAAAAAATGTACTTATACCCATTTTATCCCAAACTTCTTGGGGTTCAAGATCAAAAATAAACAACTGAAATTGATTTAAAGGGCCTTTTTTATTCAACTTAAAACAATAACACCGTAAAAATATTTATAAAACAAAACCACTATTCATCATCCAAATAACAAGTCCACTTTTCCCCGGGAACTTCGTCTTCATCTTCCCCATTTCCCTTTTGGTAATTTTTTTTCTGGCTTCTCCACTGTTTTTTTGTTTCTACCTCTTTCAAATAGCCTGCTTACTAGTGGAGCCCCCCTTTTTTTTTTTTTTATTTTTTTGGTTGCCTTTTCCTTCATTTGAATTTTTTTCTCGTGGTATATTGGAGGAATAAATTTAACAAGGATTGTGCCTTCCATTTAGCTTCTTTTATTTTAAAGCAATTTTTTAGCACGGAAAATGTATTTGCAAAGCTTAAATTTGGCCCCCCCTGTTGTCTTAGAAAGGCACATGCATGAAAAAAAGGGCATTCCAATCCAATGGGGTTTGTGCTGAAAAAAAAAAATTTTCCTTTGAACATTTTGAATAAAAGAAGTACTGAATTTCCCTCCATTTGATAACATGATTATCGGTATTTTTTTGGGTAAAGGGGATCTGGTTCAATTTGAAAACTATAAAATTTTCCCCTTTTTTTCATGAAAAGGGAAAAATAAATTTTTTAGAGGATTCTTGAATCACAGCCCCCCTTTTCGGGGAAAAAAAATTTGGGAAATTTTTTTCCTTTTTTTAACCTTCCCCTCAATAATACCAAAATCTTGGTCACACTCCATAAACGTGTCCCCGGGGCCCAAAAAATTTTTTGGATGGATTTCTTGAATTTTGGAAAAATTTTACTACAAACAAAAAAAATTTTTTTGCAATATTTTTTATTTTTTTTTGCCCACCCACGAATCACTATAAGCTATTCCCCTAGTGATATTATCAGGTAGAACCTCATTAATAAAATGAATCAAACATGTGCCAATTTTTGGGGATCCTGGGGATGCAACTGTCTCCCATACATACATATGCCCCCTTGGGGCCAGTTACCAGATTTTTTTACACAGAAATTATAGGTCCACAGTTGCCAAAAGGTAAAACACTTTCGATGTCGTAAAAAAGGGGGTAGGTAGAGCTTGTTGAAGATCAAAGCATATCAAAATGTATCAAAAACCTTTATTCCCCTAGAACATCTGACTTTTTAGTTGCCAGTGCCTTTTCAGCATCCGTCTTTAAAAAACCTGTAAACCCTTTTTTTGTTGCTTATGTCAAGTGTTTTGAAAAAAACATTTTACATACTCGCTTATTAAAAAAAATATTTCTGTTTTTAAACTGTTTGTTTGTAGTCGCATTATTTCCTTTTTTTGACATTTTTTTTTCCCTTTTGCACGAAGAAACAAAGCAATTTTGTAGATCATAGTTGGCCAAAGCATAAAATCTTTTTAAAAATTTTCGCCTTTTTTCCCTTTGGAAATACTTTGGCTACACTTGTATCTACAAGTATGTTCATAAGGCTTCCCCCCCTGGGTATGAGGCTTTTTTTTTTTGACCACTGTATGCTTTTTTTCCGAATTTTCAGCAGCTTCTTTTGTTGATATTCCAGGCAGTCTCGTTGCGCTTTCTTTTTCTGGTTTTTTTAATTTCCTTTCCCCCAAACACCATTAGGTCCATTCACACCCCCACTGGACTTATCACTGTCAGGATTTAGAAGGTACGCTGGTATCTGGAAATTGAAAAAAAAAGCATTTATAAAATATTTTATATTTTTGTTACATACTAAATGAAAAAAATTTTCAAAATTTAAGTATCTCAAGGGGGAAAATTTTACCTGACACCCCAAAAGTTTCTTTCTGTAGGTCCATCCACATCATCATGGGGGAATATCACTTTTTGGTAAATTTTTCTCACTGCCTTTTTCGGTGGCATATGGATCGGAAAGTTCGTCTTGGGGAAACAAAACAAAAAAACCCTTAATTTCTTTTTAGAATAATTAATAGTTAGATTCTAGATAAAAAACCAAAAGGTAAAATTTTTTTAAAAATTTACCAAAAATTTTCCCCCCAAAGTAAAGTTTGTCATCCTCCAAATAAACTGATGGTGGGGCGAAAAAAACCCGTTTTGGGGAATATTACCCCTTTGTAATCTAAACCAAAACCCCAAACCCCAAATTTTGCTTACCTTCTGGAATTTCGCTTTCCATGCCCCTTGTAATTTTTTAAAGGCAGGGGGAAACTTTAAGACTTTTTTGTTTCTTAAAAATACAATATAGTAACGACAGATAATCACAAAAAAAAACTTAAAAAAAAAAACAACGAGCTCAAAAAAACCCCTTTTTTTAATAATTTAATAGTGATATAAAAAGGGTTGGGGGAAAAAAGGGCCCCTGCACTTGCATCCGTTTTTTTGTAAACAAAAAATTTTTTTTTGCTTTGGGGGGGGCACAAAAACCCGAAAATCACTTGTATCTCTTTTTTTTCAAAACAAATATCAACTTTTTAGCCCTTACCACTTATTCAGATTTGTTGGGTACTTATACCCTTTTTTTTTTAAGCGCCTCAATTAACGGTTTTCCAAGGGATTTTCCGGGGAATCAACCCATTTACAAATACCCCTTTAATTTATTCCGGGGTTTAAAGTTCAAATTTTTTATTAGTGGGGGAAAAGTGTTTTTTTCCCATTTTCCCCTTGATTTTTTTTTAATTTTTTACTGTTTCTTTTGGAAAAAAAAATGTGAAATTTGCCAAGGTCCCTGTCCCCCCCCGCAGGAAAGGTAAATTTGGTTGGGCCCCCCCTTTCCCCTAAAGACTAGGTAATATTAGGTTCTAGTATGTTAAAGTAATTAAGATCTTTTTTTTTTTAAAATTTTTTTTAAGGTGTAGTTAGATGAGGAAAATTTATCTCCAAATAAAACTACTAACATGCAAAAAAAATTTTTTTTAAGTTTAAAAATGATCTTTCTTCCCTTTTACTTTATAAATACTAATGGTTTAACCCCCTTTGCAAAAGGGGCTAAAAAATTGGGGTTTAAAGCCCCATTTTTTTAAAAAAAATTTTTTAAATTATAATCAATACGTAATGTTCCTTGGATTAAAAAAAAAGGCAAAAAAAGGTGATTTAAATTTTTTGTATTAATTAAAAAAAATGAGGTTCAAATAAAAAAAGTAATTATTCTAAAAAAAAATTTAAAAGTATTTTTTTTTTTTTTTTATAGTTTTGGGGAAAAGTTTTTAAAAAAAAATTTTTTTAAATTAAATTGAAATTTTTAATAATTTTTTAAAACCAACTTTTAAAAAAAAAAATTTAAAAAAGTTTTTCAAATCAAAATTTTAAAAGATCCAATCCAAAAAACACAAGGATGCGACTAAGGGCCCTTTTTTCTTTCTTAGGCTCCCTAAACACGTGTTACCCCCCGTTTCCATCAAGACGAAAAGGGGCCCCGGGCCCCAAGAAAATAACTTTTAAAAACGCTTTGCCCCTCTTAAATCAGAGCTACGCTAAATGGAATTAGTTTTCAGGGGGATGTAAATCGGATGCCCTTCGGGGGTGGAATTTCATTGGGGAAATTTCCAGTTTTAGACCTGCGAAATTAAATTGCTTAAATTAAATTTTGTTCTGGGGAGTGATACAACTATTATATTTCCTTATGGATGGGGTATTTTATTAATCGCAATGTTAGGTTTAAATAATTAGTTATCACATGTAAAAAAAAATTTAAGCTCTAAAAATAAAAATTCTTCAATAAGAAGCAGTTTGTCAGCATGTAATTGCGCGTTCTATTGTATCAACATAGAAACGAAAAGACTGTGTTGTTTCTTTTACTTTTTTTTAATGGTTTTTTTTGATAACCAGAATTTTAAAAAATCGTGTGTCCCATTAAGAAAATGTTAATATTATGTTGTATTTTTTTTTGTTTAAAAAAAAATCATTTTCCTAAGTTTTTTTTAAGATTTCACGGAAAAAAATACACAAGATGGCTAACTTTTTTAAAAATTTTTTTAAATACGGACAAGTTTACAAAAATGGTCCTCCTTAGTCCCCTTTAAATGTCCCTGTATAGAGTGGCGCTTAAAATTTTTGTGCAAATAAATTCGATTTTAGTTACATAAAAATATACAGGGTGGTGCGATTTCGACTGTTTTAACAGGAAACTCGTATTTCCTGACCAGATAGAAAAAAAAAATGACATAGGTGTCTTGGGCTCGTTTTTTAAATTTGATAAAGGGAAAAACCGCATCCCGAAACGGTATCCGAGATATCGGGCTTTTTTTTTTTGGCCTTTTAAAAAAAACGTGTCCGTTTTTGAAAACTTCCAAAACGGAAAAAATTTAAAAATTTTTTTAGTTTCACTGACTACTCAGTTTTTTTAAAAATTTTTTCTAGTTTCGTTGAAAATATATAAGCAAGTTTTTAAATATAAATCAAGTTGGCCATGATCTCAAACAACTGTTATTTCTTGCTTTTTCCCAAAGATATTGATAATCTTATCTTTAAATTGAGGAGATATTTCAGTTTTTAATTTTTTGGGTATAGTAGGCCATAGAAAAAAATCGGCACTTGTCAAAGTCAGGAAATAATTTATCATTTCTATCGTAACTGGTTGAAACTCTGTTTAATTTGAGAGGATTGCAAAAATGTATGAAAATTACGAGAAAGTTGACATGTTAAATGCTTTTCCCCTCGGTTAAAAAATTTCCCGGGGCCCCAAGTGAATTATATTTGAATAAATTCCCCAAACGTCGCCATCCAGATAAAACTTTTTCAAGTTTTGAAATAAATTTAACAAATTACGGAAGTTTCAAAAGCGGAGGCCAAGAACGTATGCAGTTGATGATGAAAGTGAAATTCAGGAACTAAATATATTAGGTGAGGTTTTTTACCTCCAACACGTCTATCGATCGGTAGCTTTTAAAAAACCCCTTAAAAAAACAAATTTAAAGCGTACAGGAAGAAAGGTTATCATCTTCAGAAGGGGATTTCCAAATAAGGGTTACATTTTGTGAGTGGTATGTGAATCAGTGCAAAATTAACAATAACTTCCATATGAACGTTATCTGGGGAGATGAAAGCCGAATAATACTTCAGGGGAATATATAACAGGTGTAATTCATATTATTGGGCTACAGAAAACCCACATGTTATAGTGCCCGTAAACAGACAAGGCGGCAAAAGGGTTTAATATTTGGGTTGGGTTTTTTTGGGGTCATTTTTGTTCCCATTTTTTTAATGAAAGTTTAACCGCACAAGATTATGTGAATATTTTACAAACATATTTGCACCATTTTTTGGAAGATTTGCCATTAGCGCAGGCTCGAAATATCCATTATCAGCAAGTGGTTGCCCTCCGCATAACGCACGAATTCAAATTTTTTTCAAAAAAGAAAAGAATTTGGGTACTAGAGGTTTAATGGTTTTATCCTGGACTTAAACCTTTAAATTTTTTTTTTGGGGGAAATTGAAGGTTTTTTTAAAGGGAAATCGAAAAAAGATTTTTTCCACGGCAACTTTGGTGCGATTAGATTTTAAACTAATAAATGAGTAATCTAAAAAAAATGTTTATTTATTAGGGAAAAAAGGAGCCAATTGGGGAACATTTACTTTAAATTTAAATTTTTTTTCCATAGGTTCTGGTTTTCATTTAAACTCGTTTAATTTTTTTGCCCAATTTTTTATTATAATATTTTTTTTAAAATATAAAATTTGTAATTTTAATTGCATTTTTTTTTAGTCTGGGTTTGATAGTTGACATGTTTGATGGCCTACTTTAGAAAAAAAAAAAAGTAATTGGTATGCTTTTTTACCTGACTTTTACGGCCTATTTGACGAATTTGACTAGAAAAATTTTAAAAATCTGAGTAGTCCAATGGATTCTACTCAAAAAAGCCCCTTAAAAATTTTTTTACACCGTTTTTGGGAAGTTTTCAAAAATGGGGGACTTGGGGAATTTTTTTCAAAATTCCAAAAAAAAATGAAAAACTCCCTATCCCCTCGGACCCCCGATGAGATTTGGGAAAAGGGGTTTCACCATTCATCTAATTTCGAAAATCAAGCAAAAGACACCTCTGTCAATTTTTTTCTTTTGGGGTCGGAAATACAGCCCCTTTAAAAAGTCGCCACCACCCTCTTTTTTTTTTAATTTTGCACAAAAATTAAAAGAAAACCCCCTTTGGATGAAAAAAAAAAAGTTTCCCCCTATTAACAAATTAATCTTCCAAACTTTTTAAATTTTTTTAACTAGGGGGAAGTTAAGTATAAAAAAATTAATTAATTAATTCTATAAATGTGGATGAACATGGACGCAAAAAAAAAATTTTTTGGAATAGAGGTTAGTGCTTTCTAGGGTTTTTTTAAAAATAATATTTGAATTTTCTTTTTACTTGGGAAAGGGTTAAAATCTGAACCCCCTCAATTTTTTTTATTCCATTCTGGGGTTTAAAAAATTTGTTATTTAAGTTTTGATTTTTTGACTATTTAATTTCACATTTAAAATGTAAAAAGCAAAAACGTTATTAATTGCGGTTTTTTTGAGAAATTTAAAAGAACCAATAAAAAAAACCAAAGGGGATATGGCACACATAACATACCCCGAACTTTTTTTTTTAAATTTGAGTATTTTTTTCTTCAGGTCAATAGGAACATCTTTTAAAGGGGAAATTCCTGTGCAGGCCAATAAAGGGTTTTAAAAAAATCACTGAGAATTTTCCCTTTTTTTCAATTTTTAATTTAAACCCTAAAAGTCTGATTTAAAAATGAAACCAAAAAAAATATAATTTACATACTTACTTGGTTTAAAAAAAAGGGGGATTTTCTATTCAACACATACAGGGTTCCCCCAATGGCCAAAGATATGTTAATTTTATAATATATTTTATATCTTAAAATTTTTTTTCTTTTCTGCCAGTTTTTTGCTCCAAGTTAAAACAGCGAGCTAATTTGCTTTTTTTTAAATTTTTTTTAAAACCCAAAAATCATATAAATTAATAAACAATTTAATAAACAATATTAAATTATTAATAATTAATTTTACACCAGAATTTTTTTGGGGGAAATAATGTTGAAACGACTTATTCTACAAATATAGATAAATCCAGAACACATGGTGAAAAAAAGCTCCAAGTGTACTTTATTCCCCCACAAATAATGTGCTGTTTTTTTAAAAACCCTGTACCTCATTATCTGTCAAAAATACTTGGGAAAAAAAAAAAAAAAAAAATTTAAAAATTTTAAATATCCTTGTATACTTGGGACAATAAATGAAAATATGTTAAACTGTCAGAGATGTAAAATTTTGAAAATTATACAAGTATATCACGATATTAACATTTTAATGGGCATAATCCATATTATTTATTTTTTTACTTGACCACCCTGTCTGTGGTAAATGGTAAATCAAAAATTTTTACTTTTTAAAAAAAAAATAAAATATTATTTTGTTGGTTTAAACGAAATTTCACTTTTTTATGCTTTTTTTTGAAAAAATTTAAAAAAAAGTTAAGCTTCAACTTCTCAGTGATTTTGGGCCACCCTGTGGACCAGCAAAAAATTTTCCCTTTAAAAGATGTCCCTATTAATCTAAGAAAAAAAATACTAAATTTTTAAAAAAAAGTTCGGGAGCCAGAATCTCATGTTATGTGTGCCATGTTTTTAGTGTCTTTTTTTGGTTTTTTTGCACCTTAACACGTCCTTCAACGCCGAAAGGTAACTTGTGGAAATAATCGAAAAATCCAATTTAAAATTCGTAAGAAAATTTGATTGCTTTTTTAAAATTCCCCAAAACAATAGACCCAAATTTTAAAAAAAGGGGTCGTAAAAGCTTTTAAAGGGGGCCTCCGGCGCGTACGCCCCCGCTCCCTCGCGCAAAATTTGCTGCTTCCATTAAAATCAAAATTTTTTGGCGAGATAAGCGGCAAAGGAAAAAAAGAAAAACCCTAACTCCCCCCATATAACTGTCGCGCGAAATGAGCTTATTTTTGGGCCTTTTGAATTTCGGGATTGGAAATTTTTATGATTATGGTTTTTTAAAGCTTTCTTTTTTTGGCGTCCGCACCAAAAAAATAACAAAACTTAAAAATCGTCTTAAGAAATCCTTTTTTAAAATCATTCAATTAATTAGATTAAAAAAAAATTAATTAAAAAAACAGCAGTGTTTTTTAAGATGTTATAGTAATAGGTTCCTTGGGGGCCCTAGGGCTATCCCCCATTTCCCTATTTTTTTTTCACTTTGACCATCATAAAGAGAAGAATTACCTTTAAAAAAAAAAAAACTAATTTTACAGTAACTAGAATAATATTAGCAAGAATATTTTAGGAAAAAAACAAAAAAAGAAGCAAAAGGGAAATATGGGAAAAAAGTTGCCATTTTTTTTTTTACCAGATAACATACTAAAATCCCCCTCTTTTAAAACCAATATACTTTATATTAGCTGTGTGACTCCTTATCATTAAATTATCTGAATACAATATTAAAAGTTTGCTTATTGACAATTTATGGTCCAAAAAGGGATTAAGATTGATCCAAAATTACTAATTGGGGGTTAAAAATTTTAATATGGAAGCTAACTTTAGGGGGCAATTAAAAAAAACCACGAAAAATTTAATATTTTTATTATCAATCAACATGATAGAAAGGCTTCAATGCCTAACTAGTCCTTAAAAAAATTTACAGAATCGACATGAAAAAATCCCGGTTTCTTTAAAAACCCAAAGACTAGGCAAAAAATTATTAATAAATAAAAAAATAATAATAAAAATTTTTTTACAGTACCCCGTTTCCCACGACCCCCGCGCATAGTAACCTTATATTTTCCCCAGAAAAAACCTTTTTTTTCCCTTTTAGTATTTTTAACATATTATTGGGGATTTTGTGTATGCCCCTAAAAAAAAATATTTTTTTTTTTAATTTTTTAAAATATTTGTTCCTGTATGGGAAAAAAGGGATAAGTAAGGCAATGCAGAAATTAGTTAATTACACTGCGCATATTGATACAGTATTCATTTTAAAAAGATCAGAGATACTTACTGTTCGAAACTTTTAAAAAAAAAATTAAAAAGACAGTGGGGGGAGGCAGAGGAAGTTTTATTCATGCCAAAATTTTAATTTTTTTCAAAATACCTGTTTTTTTTGCATAAATTTGAGCTTTTAGCCCTACCCCTTTTTTTTGATCTAGGAAGATTTTTTTTTTATACCCTATGTTATTTTTCCCCCCAACCCCTACTCTTCTCAAAATTGGAAATTTTTCGGGGGGGTAAGTTTCAGGGGTTTTTTGAAAAACAAAAATGTTTTTTTAGCGTTTAAGTCCATGGTTCCTCAGGGGCCCCGTGTCTTCAGAGGCTCTAATAGCTTCTTAATATATTAGGTGATTTAAGATGTAGCTTCCTGTTTTTGGCCTGGAGCGCGTTTCCTTGCTCTTTTGCCTTTTTTTCCTCCTCTTTTTTCTGGTGACCTTAGTTGGGCCGAAAAAAAGGTTTCCCCGGGATTTTGGCACTTGGTCAGCAATTTTTTGCCTTTCACTTCTTCATGTCTGGCACCAAATTACGGTAACTCCATTGTTTGTAGGGGCAGTGGAATTGTCGGCATTTGTTAAAAAAAGTAAAACTTTAGGAACCCCGAATGTGGGGACGATGTGGCATTTGCCCCTCTGGGGCCCTTTTTGGGGAAATTTGGTTACACAGATATCGATTGCATAGATTTCGTTGGGGAAAAAGGCGAAAGATTTCCTTTGGCCACTACATTGAAGTCCGCACACCCCGCCAAACCCTTTTTCCACTGGATCCGTCCCATACAAGATTAACGAGCCACGTTTCAGTTGGGAATCTTTTCTCCTATAGCTTGGCGGCTGAGAATTGCACTTAAAAGAGCGTCGAAATCATGCACCACGGAATTGTCTGGGGTTTGGTCAGACCCCCTTTTAATTTTGGGGAAGATTTTTCAATTTACTTCTCTGTATTACTCTAGAGGCACTAAATAGGACTTCCTTATGCTTAAAGAGGGAAGAAGTCCATTGCCTTTGGGTGGTTGGGTGGTTCTCATTTACTGTAATTCCTAGACAGGCAAGCCTTTGTAGTTTTTTACTTCCTTTTTTCGTTACTTTTTCTTTTTTTGCCGCACGCCGGAGGGCATAGGTATTGTCGGTTTACGACATCATATATGCCGGGATTGTTGGGTTTAAGTCTAAACTTTTTTTTTAAATAACCTAGGCATGACCATAATTTCTTTGTTGCTTTTAAATAGCCTTTTTTGGGCAAGGACAATTCTCAAATATTTGATTTCTTTGAGAGTGATAGTCGGGATAACAGGGGGAGGGTAAAATTTTAAAAACAATAGAAACTAAAAAAAATTTGGGTTTCCTTAAATATATTAAAAAAAAAATTTAAATTTTAAAAAAAAAGGGCACATTGTTTTTAAAATAGTTTTATTAAAAAAGGGGGGCATTACAAATGTCATTTAACCGTACCCAAAATATTTTTTTTATATTTTTAAATTTTCGAAAGCGTAAAATAATTAGCTGTATTTTTTTTTTTTATTTACAAAAAAACTTAAATTTAAAAAATCCCCAAAATTTGGGAAAAAAAAACAGAGTCTGAATTTTTTGACTTAAACTTTTAATTTTAAACTCTAAACTCTAAAAAACCCCGACCAATTCTTTAAATTCTAAAGGATTTTTTTAAAAAGACATTCTTAATAATTTTTAAAAAAATATATTATAATTTAAACTTTCAATTAAATTATATCTTACCCCCTTTTTCCATTAGACCCAAAAAAACCCAAAATTTGGCTATAATTTCAACGGGATAAGTGATAAAAAATTATATTCAAATATGCAAATCTCACAAGTAAAGGACCCCGGATTTTAAGGGGGTTTGGCTGTCCCGTCTTACGTTTTAAATTTAAAAAAACTGCAAATTTATGGTTTCAAAATCCCTTGCAGCGGGGTTAAAAAAAACTTAACATTCATTGGGAAGTAGATGGCTGCACGAGCTGGCCGTTAAATAACTTTAGAACTAGTATCCTTAAAAAAATAAGATATGCCCTTAAAGTGTAAAATGAAAAAGGGCCCGTATATAAGTGACTTTACTTTATTTTTTTTTATTGGTATTAACAATTACAACCCCGACAGAAATTTTTTTTCTTGTCAAAATATTAAATTTACTCTGTGTTTTGAAGTAGTTTACCTTAATTTTCTTGGTTTAAAATAAAATAGAAATTGTGATATAGATTTTTAAATATTCTTAGATTATAACTAAGGCTGGTCCCCAATTATAATGTGTTAAGACACCTTTAATAGTCTCGTACTCTTTAAAGTTTTCCCAACATAAAAAAAAAACAAATGACAAAAAAATGGGCTTTGCTGCGTTAAAACAACCGCTTTCGTGATATCAAAAAAGTTAAACGATAGGGTTAATAGATTTAATGGGTGACATGTTGTTGTGAGGTAAAATTAAACTGTAGGTCTATATTGGTTTTTAAACATTTTTTCGGACTATATAAAAAAAAAAAACCTTTTTATAGTGATAGGTATTTTTGGGTTTTAAAAATCAGGCCCAGAGTTACTTTTTTTTTGTTTGGGGGAGTTGGGATGGCTTAAGTATTGGGGCCGTCACGGGTGTCATTGTGTACAATCACCAAACATGCAGATTTGAAATTTTTTTTAAAAAGGCACCTTTAAAAAAAGTCTGAAATTTTTATTCCGGACCTTTTTAAAAGGGAGTTCCAAACATACAAAATAGTACGGGGTTTTTTCCCGTGGTCACCAACAAACCCAAACCCGTTGCTTTAACCCCAAAGGCAAACCAATTACAAATTAATTTTTTTTCTAATTTGATTTTATTTGCGATCGGTTAAAATTATTTATTAATTTTTTCAAAAGGGGGGAAAAAAAAATCTTTTTTTTGTTCCCGGGGGGTCTTAAGTTGATTTTTTTTTTTTTTAAGAAAATTTTTTGTCAAAACATTTTGTTTAAAAACCCAAGAATAGATCAATGGTCTTAGAATAGCAAATTAAATTTTTTATTTTTTTATTTATTACGTTTGGTACTACAAAAGGTTAACAAAAATTTTTAAAATAATTTTAAGCAATTAATTTTTTGGGGCCTACATCATAATTTCTTTTTATTTCTTTTTTGTAGTGTGTACTTTTTAATCTTTTCATAAGACAATATTAAAATTTGTTTTAGAAAAAAAAAAAATTTTTACAAAAAAAAAACAATTAAAAACCCCTTTTTTTAGGGGTTGGGAAAAAACCCTTTTTTTTAAACACTATATATATATATATATATATATATATATATATATATATATATATATATATATATATATATATATATATATATATATTTTTGGGAAATTTTTTTTTTTTGGGGAGTCCTTAAATTTTACAAAGGAAAAAAAAAATTTTAAAAATTTAAAAAAACCGAAAACCACAAAAAAAAAAAAAATTTTTTAAAAAAATGATTGAAATTAAAAAAAAATAAAAACACAATAAATCTAAAAACTGACACTAGAAAAAATTAATAAAATTTATAGCTCTATAATTAAATAAAACGTTTAATCCCCAAATTTAAAAAAAAAAATTTAAAAAGAAAAAAAAAAAATTTAAAACCCCCCCCTATAAAAATAACTTAACATCAGTTTTTACCAACAACAAACGATAATCATTCCTGCCAAAAGTAAGACCCCGTATAAAAACCAAATTTTTTTAAAAAGTGACGTTTCCCCCCGGCTCGTGCGTTATCTGTTTTCGTTATTTTTTTTTATATGTGTTAAAAAAGAAATTTTTTTTATTGATGTATATACCTGTGCGTAAAATGTAAATGTTAATTAAAAAGGTTTTTTAGGGGATTTAATGTAAACTTAAAAAGTAATTACAAAAAAAAAAATTTTTGCAGACTACTTCTACAACTATTTGAAAAAGGTTGGGGGAAATTTTCCGGCCCAAACGTCAAAAAATTAAAAAAAAAAAATACATTTTTCTGGAAAAAAAACACTTTTTTTTTTTTTCCATTGTAATTTGAAGGACTCCCCCAACCCCAAAAAAAAAACTCCAAAAAAAATTATTAAATCACAGTCCAAGAAATTAACCAAAAAAAAAAAAATATATAAAAAAAAAAAAAAAAAAAAAAAAAATATATATAATATAAATATTATTTTTATAAAAAATAAAATGTGAATTCGTAGCTAAGGAAAAAGGTTTTTTTTTTAAAATTTTTAACGAAAATAATATTTAAATTGGTTTTTTTTTCCAAAAACCCTTACCACTTGGGAAACGCAAACTTTTCAAATAAATAAAAATATAAATAGGGAAAATTTTTATACTACATACTTATTTTGTAATTTTTTTTGTTATATATATATATATATATATATATATATATATAAAATATTTTATATATATATAAATATATATATATATATATATATATATATATATATATATATATATATATAATATATATATATATTTTAAGAAAACACTTAAAATAAAAAATTTTAAAAAATTTTTAAGAGTTATTTTGGGTTTCCATTTTAAAAAAGATAAAAAGCTAATACGCATACCTTGGGGAATTAGTGGGTTTTGGGGTTTTTTTTTCCCCCGAAAAAAACATACTTTAAAGTTAAACAAACCTTCAAATATACACTAATCTCTAGGGGGGTTGGAAAACCCAAAAATAAGGTGGAAAAACCCCAACAAAACAGAATTCTTAAAAAAAACAAAACCCACTTTCACTATTAAAATTATTAGTAACAGCTACTTTTATAATTAACGAATAGGTTTTTTTTTTACGAAACATTAAGAAAAATTTTTTCTTTCAAATAATTTTTCTTTTTTGGGCTTTTTTTGTTCAATTTTAAAAAAAAAAAATACACGCCCATGACTATGCTAAAAAAAAAAAGGCAAAACTGCAACGACGACAAAAAAAAAACAAAAAAATAAATTTTTCTTATTTTTTTTCAGTTCATTTTCTTTAAATTTTGTTCAATAAAGTTTTTTGCTTTTTCCCCGGAGCTTTGCAAACATAGACTGATTAATGACGAGAAGGGGGATTTTTTTGGTTTTTTTAAAATTTATTTTTTAATATTGTTACAATTTTATAATTTAAAAAAATAAATGTATTCCAAAAAACCGAAGGGATTCAAATTTAAAATAAATTTAATGTTTTTAAAAGTTTAATATTTATTTATGAAAAGGAAAATAAATGGGGGGATTTGCAAATTTTTAAAAAATTGGGGTTATTTGGTTATTTCAAAGGTTTTTGGGGGCTTTTATTTTTATAAAAAATTTTAAACAAATTTTTGGTTTTTTTGAGTTTTTTTTTTTTTTGTAAAATGTTAATTGAGATTGTCAATATTTTAAAACAAATGCCCAAAATTCTAAAAAGTGCCTGGAAACATTAAAATTTTCTTTGAGTAAAACGTGAGATGGTGTATATTCTTTAAACCTAATATTAAACTGTCCCCCTCGTCGGGTTTTTATAAAAAAAATATTGGGTTCATTGAACCCCCATTTATTAACTCTGTAGTTTATAAATTAGACAGTAATGATGGCAAGGGTTTTTCATTGGCAAAAAAGGGGAAATTTTTTTAATATTATATTTAAAAAAAAAAGAAATTGTTTTACATATTAATAAAAAAATTTTTAAAGGTTACAAGAGCACTTCTTATAATCTATTTTTTTTTTTCCGAGATGCTGAAACCAAAAAATGTTTTATGCCCTCGAAATAAAGAAAAAACGGAAAACCCCCTAATAAACACTAAAATAAACTTGCTAAATGACCAAACTAAAAAAAAAATAATAATTTCTGTTTATATTTAAAAAAATTAGGCTAGGGGAATTTTTTATATTAAAGATTTTTCAAAATTGGCGTCAGGCCTAAGAGGGGTTAGGAAAAAAAAAAATAAAGCAAAAAGAATATTTTTAATAATCTTGATCTCGCACCCACCGGTGATTGGTGAAAGGGATGGGTATATACCGCTCCCCGCCGACCTTAAAAACGCGTAGCGAGAAAAAAAAGTTACTAGACTTATCCCCTTTTTTTATATTGCACGTTGTTTACACGGACGAGTGGAAAAGGGGGCTTCTAGGTAGATTGAGGGAAGTTTCATACAGATGCAAGTGTAGATGCAACAGAAAAATCTATAAAAAAAAAATGTTTTTTTTATTAAAAAAATAAACTATTTATATTTAATTTGAAAATTTTTTAAAAAAAAGGGGAAAATTTTAAAAAAAAAAAGCCAATAAAAATTTTGATTTAAAAACTATCTTTTTTTTTTTTCTAAAAGTTTAAAAGTATCTTCTGAATTTATACAAATATGATTTTCCCCAAATTGTTTTTTTCCAATCAAACATAGGATGTATTTTAATTCTAACTCTTTCGGACATTTTAAATAAAAAAAAAAAGGGTAAAGCCAAAAATATCAATTTGCTATATTTATGAAAAAAATTCATTTTTACATAATATAAAATAGTCCAGTAACTGAAAACCTGAAAAAAACCCAAAAATGGCGCAATTTTAGTATTCGCGGATGCTTTCGAGCAAAAAAATTTTTAGTGGGAACCCCGAAAAAAGGGGCCCAAATTAAAAAAGTTTCCCTGAATATCTACCAAAATATGCAAAAAAGAGAATTTTTGTTTATACAAAAAAGATCACCTCAAAATCTACAAAAAAAAAAAGGGGTTTTCATTTTTCCCAAATCAAAAATTTTTTTTAAAAATAAAATTCCCCAAATTTTCCCCTGATTTTATGTGGTTAGTTGTGAAAACCGCAAGTCACTGGTTTGATGAATTTCTCTGATTTTTTTAAAAAAAATTTTAAATTTTATTAAAAAAAAAAAAGTACATTTAGAAATTAGACAATTTAAGCTTCTAAATAAAAAAACATTGGGGAAAACATTTCAATAGATGATGAGTTTTGATTTTTCGTTTATTCTACAGATTATCTATAACCCGAAAACGGCTAAAAAATGCAGATGGGCAAAACATACGAACTCAAGGACTAGAATTAACGCAACGCCAGTTTGTAAGGGGGGGTGTTTGGTATGGGGGATTGTTTTTTTTTTTTTTGGAAAAAAAATAAAAAAAATTGCCAAACCCCAAAAAACAAAATCGGGGTATTATCTTGATAATGACGATAATGTAATAAAATTTTTAAAAAAAAATTTGGGGTTTTTGGGTTTAAAATAGGAAAAATCGATTTAAATATAAACATTTATTGGAACTGTCTTCCAAGGGGTTGATTGCCCCCAGGTTTTTTTTTGGTCAGCTGGGCACTTCGATGTCTTTTTTTCTCTTTCTAGTGGTTTTTTTTTAATATTCAAGTCTTTTTTTAAACAGATTTGATCAAAAACAATAAATTTTAGCATCTAAAGTGAAGGGGAAAATTTTTTCTGTCACTTCAGAAAATAAAAAAAATAAGTTTGTGGCTTTAAAAATTTTTTTTAAAAAAAAAAGAATCATCGATTTATAAAAATGTGATTTATGGTACAATGCCATAAACATTGAAAAATTTATTATTTCGGGTGATGTTATTTAGTTTTTTAATCAAGGTTGCTATTCAGTGTGTTTAAAGAACTATCCCGCTTCCCCCCTGAATTAGTTTTGCCAAACAAGGTTTGTTTCTTTATTTCTATCCAAGAATTCGTTGGGCAAACAATTTTTTATCAAAACGCAAGAAAGATGGTGAAAAATTTCTGGAATTATTGAACACTTGCTTAGGTCTCATTATAAAAAAGAAATGTTAATAACAAACCGTTTTTTAAAAAAAATATCAATAAATAAATGAGATACTTTCGAAATATTGAGAAAAACAAAATTTTGACTGCTTTTTTAATATTCTAGAAAAATCAGACTGGACCCAAACTCATATGCAATGATAGGTACGGGTTTTTTTTTATGCCAATGAACTTTAAATAATTAAAAAAATGTACATTATTGCCCGAACAATGGAACAATTCGTCCGCCCGCTAATAAGTGAATCCATGAAAATAGCGGCATTCTAGCGGTAGAGCGACAGCTGAAATGAGGGGATATTTGGGTCCCGTTATCACGAAAACTATCAATTTTCCAAAAAAATATATAAAGACCATTTTTGTAGATTACTAGGCCATCTTTATTTTTTGTCTGGACAAAAATTCTTTAATTTGCATATTTTGGCAGATATTAGCTGGAAACCCATTTTTCGGGCCTTGAGGGGCCATTTTCAGACCTAAGAATTGCGCCACCAGCGAAAACTGTACAGATTTATTTACAGCTTTGTCCCTTTATTTATTGGACTAAAAGGAATGTTATAATAAAAGTGTTAACACCTTATAAAAATTAATTATTATATAATTCTAAACTTAAACCAATTAAGTGGTTTTTTATTAAAATTAACGAAATTAAAAAGTCCAATTATTGAAAATATTGGCTGCCCTTAATTTTTTATTTTAACTTTTTGGTGATCATTGATTATAATATTAAAATCAGTATCAAAGTCAAAATATTAATAGGGTGTACATTTTTTATTTGGCGATAACCAAGAAGCTTAAAATAACATATATACGAGATAACGAGTAGTCAATATATTTAAGTAGGTTTAATTTATAATGTTTTATTATTTTGTTAAAAATATTTGATATTAAATATTTTACATAGGATTAAAATTTAACTTTACATTTTTTTTGGTATTAAATTAATATCTATATTTTCAAAACCAAACATTCTTTTTTATAAAAACAAAAATAAAAAAAATTAACATTTTAACAAAAAATAATCCAATTTCATAATAACTATATACCTAACTAACTATGCAGGTCCCAGTTTAAAACATATTAATTCAAGTTGGCTTAGCTTTAACTTTAAGACATTAATGCGGACTTAATATAATGGCCAAATGTATTGAGCAGTGTGATATCGATTTTGACCATATCAACTTCCATCCCATTAACAAAGATAAAAAGATTGTGATTATAACCCTTCCATGTATCCCAATTAAAACTCTCCAAAACCCTTCAACCCTTCTCTTTGTTTCCGTTTCGCAATCAGCGTAAATCAGCTGGCGAAACGGCGGCGGTCACACACCCCCGCCGCCGGCAGACAACCGAGTTGTATTTGTTCAGGGCGATAAAGGCTGATGGACGGATATGTCCGCACATAACCACATATATTCCGGGTATATTCCAGGAGCAGATCGACCGGAACTCCCGGAGTCGTCCATAATCGTACATCGTCCAAGATTGGACGAGGGAGAAGGGTCGCGCGCTCGCTCGCCCCAATTTGAATTTTAATTTACGGGCTTAGTAAAGTGTTTAAATTTATAGGAGCAATTTTCGACCCGAGGGTACGTTCCAATCTCGTTGTTTTACATGCTCCTGTTTTTCAACGGTATTTTTGATTGGATTAAGCTGTTGGAAAAGGTTCTTTATGATGCTTTTGGGGAATTTTCCTCGAAAGAGTTTAAATGCTTTATGAAATTAAAATTTACCAAAATTATTACTTTACAGACAGAATTAAACTTTTTTTTGTGTTACATTAAAGTAAGGCTGTGTTTTTTTCTTCTTTACAAAAGTTATCCTACGCAAACATTAAAAAAAAAGCACAACTAATAATTTTTAAGGGTCTATAATCGTAAAATGTATTAAACACTGCTTTGGAAACTTAAAGAGCTCCAAAGTACTAAAGTTTGTTTACAAAAGTAATTAAAATCATGCCAATGTTTTCTACGGCTTAGATTTTCGCATATCGGTGAGCAGAAGATAACAAAATCCAATAATCCAAAGTTAATATTTAGTAAATAAACAGCACGACCGTAACCCAAAACGCGAGATAATCCTCTTAATGGCCTTAAAGTGCCATTAAAAGCTGAATTCCGAGCCGAAAAACGGCTCAGCAGACGTTCGTTGCGTTGTTTTCCGTGTTCATTATCACCGACTTAATTCGCACGCACCACCATACGATCGTCAACGATTTGTGTGACAATTGTCCTAAAATGAGGACAAAAAGGTAAAATGTAAGAGAAAAGATGAACGAAAATCAGTGGCGTCTAATTTAATCTCAATTTTTTGCTTTATAGGACACACATCAGCTTAAAAGAAAGATCGCAATTTCGATAACATCAATTTTAGGTTAGTTTCTCTGGGTGTTAAAGAGGTTTTTCCAAACTTAAGCCTAAGTTTAAAAAATGGATTAAGACATAATTTATTAGTAAAAATATCATTTTTACAAAATTTTTCGTATTCACTAACCTAATGATTATTGCCTTTGCTTTAATACTCCAGTCGTTAGAGGCAAAAATACCCCCCTACCTCTAACCGAGTCCAAAGTTGATGAAATTTGGTACAGATGTAGTGTTTGGTACTCGGAAACCGAAAATACCAAAATCCTTGTCGGGGGGTGTCGGAAAGGGGTGAAAACCACCTTAAACATGGAAAAATGTGTAATTTCCTTTAAAAGCAGAAATAAGGGAAAAGAACCTTATCCCCCTTGTATTGGATTTCAAGGCGATAAAGAACAACATGATGACCCCTGAGGGACCAGGCTCGTAGCTAGTGAGGAGGCAGGTAGCGCCAACACGTACGCCTGCTTGTATTTCAAAGATTTTTGAGTTTTCCTCGTTGAAATTTATACTTTTTTGGTAGCGGGATCTCGTTTTTTTGGGGTTCTACAATAGAAAGTTGATGGTCAATTGTTTTAACAATTTAATGTTGCAAATTGGTCCATTTGGGGCCCAAAGTTAGCCCGATATAGATAAAAAAAAGTAACTTGTAATTGCGATCTTCCGGCTCACAGCTTGTGGTAATGAAGAATTCATAACTTTCTAAACAATTATACAATTATACATTGTTTCAACAAAAAATGAGATAAAACCATGCAAATATATTCCTTATAGGTTTACGAAATCGCTGAGCATAATTTTTATATGTATAAACTAATGTTAGAATTATTTAATTACAAACATTACAATAAATAGATTTGAAAAGTATTGTAAAGATTAATAACATTTAAAATAATTATTTACGTAATAAAAGGCATGGAGAAAATCGAACCCGGAACCTTCGGGTTAAAAGTTTCGAACGCTGCTGCCTGAGCCACGCAGCGGTTCAACAGCGATATTACATTTTAAGTATATTGCTATACAAAAAATGTAAATTTTTTTGTCGAATTTTCTCAATAAGCGCCCTTAATTTTTTTAATATAATATACGTACTAAGAGCACTCTATAGCCACACATTAGGCCAAATCGTCGACTCCAAGGCCGTGTCGTCTCCTTGTAGGTATACAATGCAAATAAGCAACTTCATTTACTCACCATCAGATAAACTCTTTACTTGTGGTTCTGTACAAGTTTTTCACCTCTGTATATTTTTGTCATTCCGTGACAACTTTAATCAAGTGACAGTAATAATAGTAAAAATAAGTTTTCGTAAACTCACCAGCTCAAGAAAACTACGCAAAATGTGCTTTTTTAAGATTTACCCGATATTCCAAGTTGAAATAGCTGTTCCAGGAGCATCCCGGGAAATTTAAGTACATGCATTTTGAAGCTGGCTCCTTGCTCTTTCAGAAAAGTATAAGGGAAACTTTCGAGACCACTCTGGCCGATATTCCGTGTCATTTTCTGTGATTATACGATTTCTTACAAATTATTGTTCTACCTCAAATTATTTGAATTTTTGAGTATATGGAAAAAAATGAAGACATATTTTCCTAAAGATCTAACCCTCCCTATAAAATACTACTGTTAACATGGTACTTATAATGAGTACAATGCCCGAAATCTGATTTGTTACTTAACAGGATGAGAGGGTCAAAAAAATTCACAAGTTGCAAAGCTCATAACACAAAGAAAAAATAAATCCTATCTAGCCAAAAGTAGAAATAAGAAACACGTAAGTCGAAAAATATATTTGACCCTTAAGTTGCTATAATTTTCCAGCTATAAGTATGTAAGATTGAAATAAAGGGTAATTAACCATGTCTTACTGTTGCAATAAGATTATTTATTTATGTGAACGAATTTGGTAGTATAACTTGCAAGAGATGAAGGTTCAGACTTGTTCTTTTGTTTGGTATATTATTCCTACGAGATTTTTCCTTGTTATAGCAAAATTCAATTTTAGTATGAAAACTGTCAGAAAAATTTTTGAATAATCAATTTCAGCGCTTTCCGAGTTTTTGGGGATGAAAAATTTTTTAAACTTGGAAAAAAATATTTATGGTTTGCAATAGTCATTTCTAACGTAAAATTTTCCGTTCGTTCGAATGGCAGTGTTTTTTAGGAAAAAACTATCCATTCATTAATAAAAATGCGTTTAAAAGTTTAGGGGTAGTTTCACCCTCTTTCCGACACTCCTCAGCAAGGATTCGTTTATTTTTCGATTTTTCGCCTTAAAATCTACTAGTATGCCAAATTTCATCAACTTTGGTGTCGGTTAGAGGAAAAAACCTCTAACGACTGGAGTATAAGTCTAATTTAAAAATAATTGATTAAGATATACTTTATTTGAAAAAATATAATTTTAACAAAATTATTCCTATTCACTTACCTAATGATTAATGCCTTCTGTTAAGTTCCGTTAAGTCTAATTTAAAAAAAAATATGTATTAGGATATACTTTATTAAGAAAAATGTTATTATAAAAGTTTTTTTGTATTCACAGCTTTCAATTGAAAAAATCGCAAAATATTTTCTTTTCAGACGAGGCAACATTTTCCCAAAATAAAACGTTCATACGTTAAAATTGCAAGTACTAGTGCTAGCACTGGAATATTTTTGTCTTGTGTAATCTGTCAGCGCGTATTACAGCTTAGCTAGAGCAATCCTTTAGGGTGAGTTAGGAATGACCCTTTCATATTGGTGCAGCTCCAGGATGACGATTCCATAAAAACACACTCACGGCATACCTATATGGAAGGATGAGTTTCTCTTGGACCACCGGATGGAAAAATATGATTTTTCAGCGATGGTTTTTTTAAATAAGCATTGTAGCTTTTACAGCACATGCTTACTTTTACCAAAAAAAAAGATTAATTTTCTGATACTTCCTACAGAATGGATGCAAGAGGCGCATTACCAGCGCCCACAAACTAAATGGTCGCTAATGGGTCGCCATTCTACGTTAAATATTATTAGGATTTTTTTACAGAAATTTTAGACGCTAACCTATATTCAGATCACACTTATGTTAACACTCCTTACAGAAGCATTTTGCTTAACGCAGACGTGTACCGCCTTTTAGGCTGCTTCAGTACGGGAACACCTAAATGAGATTTTTTTACCTTAATTTCTTTCGGTAGAATTATGTAAAACACATTTTATATAGAATTTACCATATTTCTAAGCATAATAAGTGGTAATTTACTTTAAAACAATGAAAATATTATTAAAAATATCTCGTAGTCTTTTAGTAAAATTCATCTCTTTATGGAGATCATAGTCATTTCACCAAGTACCGGCATATAGTGTAGCCGACGCTTCATAAAGTGATCTTCCTAAGAAGACGGATTTTTCTATAAGACCACCGGCCGAGTGATCATGCGTTGTTAAAAGCAATGGATTAGAATTTTAAAAGTTAACAACGGTTTAGAATGTTTAACAAAATGTCAGATTTTGACAGGTTGCCTACTAAAATCATTAAAAACACTGACAATGACGTTTGGTTAAACATTCTAACCCGTTGTTAACTTTTTAACAAATAAGTCCCAAATAAAACCTTCACTCGGCCAAACATATAGAATTTAATATATTAATAAACTGTAAACAGGAAAGTTTAAAACAAATTTGTTTAATATTTGGGATGTTGAAAAACTAACAAAAGCAATCATTTAAAAAATTTAGTTTTAATAATAATAAATTTATTTTACTTTCTAACACATTTTATTTTGTTTTCACTCAATAAGCAGGTGACTTACAATTTTAAATCCTATTTAAATTTAGATTCAGATTTCGACCAGCATATTATGAAGCCAACTCGGAATATTAGGTAAAATGAAATGATTAACTAACTGGATATTTTCTTTAAAAAAGTTATAAGTTCTGTTTTTTTAAGTAAACTTGTATAAAAGCAACAATAGGGTATTTTCACTCAATTGATTTGAGAATGTTTGTTAAAAATTAAAAGTAGAAAACAATTAAGCAAAACCTCAAATAACACGGAAAAATACAAACCCCTTACTTTTCTATTTAAGGTTTAATTATCATTGTAATTTAAATAGCCCCCCCACCCCCTAACCAATCAAATTCAACATGGGGTGCCAAGTCTGTTTAGAAAACGCCAACTTTGTAGATGTTGGGCATATCGATATTTGGGTGGGCAGGCGTATCGAATATCAAAAGCGACAACAAAGCAGAAATTCCACCAATAGAAAATTTAGGGCCGTGACGTCACGGGCCTACAAAATTTAAACTTAAAATTGATTTTTAAGGCGTTTCCGGAGATCCAAAAATCGGAAAAAAATATTTTCGGCCTTTATTTTCATGTGGCTTTGCAATAAGCTAATAAAAAAAAAACATGAAAAATGCCTATTCATAAAATGAATTAATAAGCTCTTTACGTTTTTGAAGAAGATATAACTGCTAGAATAAAGCTTAAGGAAATAGTGAGGTGCATATTAACGCAGATATTACATTAGCACAACGTAATAATCTAAAAAAAACTATTAAGATCTTTTCGCGAAGAAACCGTTTACTACTATGTATCTTCTTTCACTGTTCTTTGTCATAGGTTAAAAAGAAATAATTAGATAAACGGTAACAAACGGTATTTTCGCAAAAATAGCTAAATATAAGCCTCAGTCTTAAAGAAATTGTGGAAAGTGATTAATTTTTTTTTTTTTTTTAATGAAACTCCCCTTATAGTTAAGGTTAAACCATTAAGAAAACGGAAGGTGTTCGCCCATTAGAGCGACGCGGCGCGGCGCGATGCAATGCGACGCGTCGCCTAGATGGGCAGGCTTCAATTTAATTACATGTAAAGTATCCCTGATACATTTAATGCCGTCGCGCCGGGTCGCGTCTCTAGATGGGCGGGCTTCAATTTAATTACATGTAAAGTATGCCTGATGCATTTAATCGCGTCGCGTCGCGCCGCCCCCTGTACTACTAAGCACTTTTGTATTACCAGAATGTAAGAGGATTAAATACCAAAACTGAACAATTTTATTTAGTTTCATCTCTTTAAAAAATTTGATATTTAGAAATCGGACTTTTTTGTGATAACTATACGCTGTGATAAAAAGTAAAGGGGGCGAAGATGTGGCAGTGGCAGTTGGCCATGAACTTTACTTTATCCTCTGAATGTGTTTTTTTGCACTATATTTAAAAATTAAAATAAAGTAGATATTTAAAATTAAAGATCAGTCTTGCTTACGTGCGTTGTTCCAAGCTTTTTTAAATGCTTTTTAAGCATGTTTTTAGGAAAGGTTAAAATGCATTACACTAAAACAGCATGGATTTTTAAGGGTTTGATTAACTACCACCACTTGATATGTTTCATACATTTTTTAGCTCGTAAAATTGATTAGAAAAGCCAGGTTAATGTGGTGTTTTCCACCTCCTTAAAAGCCTTTAAAAAAATAAGTCATAATTTAGTCTTGACAAAGTAACAAAATATGGGCATGGTGAACAAATATGTCCAAGGCATTTGGTGGGTTGGTGTCAATAGGTATAGTACAATGGCCTAAGGTCAGGTTAATTTATAACAACATCAGGTGTACCTCAGGGCTTCAACAAGAGTCGGTTTCTTTGTGCTATTTTTGTTAATGATTCTGCAATCATAAAATATAAACATCAAATTTTTTTGATGATTTAAAGTTGTACCTGCGTGTTGACACTTTGGAAGATTGTCAAAGACTGCAGGCCTATTTGGAAACTGTGCAAGAGTGGTATATTAAGAATCATCTTGAATTTATTGTCACTTATTTTAGAAAATATAGACACTCAAGAAACTTTACTATGTACTGGTTCGGAGTAAGTTGAAAATGCTTCATATAGGTCACCGACATATAACAAATATATTAAATCCGTAGATAGTCCAATCAAACGGTAGTTGGAAGTGAAAAGTTTTGGTGTAATTATTTTGATTGTTTTTTTTATGTTTTGGGGTGTTAAACGCGAATCTGAAATTGTCCAACAAAAATTTGCTTGGAAATAAGGAAATCATGAAAAAACACCAAAATCTTTTTTTTAATGGTTTTCAGCTTATAACTTGCAAAGCAAGCTATTTAAAAAAGTATTTATGTAGTAAAATAAAGAAGAAAAATTTTTTACAATTTATATTTCTTAACATTTTTTCGTACGTCGTATGGTTTTCACGCATTTAAAAAAAATAGCAGAAGACATCATTAGTTTATATTTTTTATTTTATGTAGGTGAACATTGTTTGATAGATTAATAAAAGAGGCAAATTTCAGTCCAATTCAGTATTTAGGACCTAATACGAGCTCTCTTAGACAGCGGGTTAAAGGATTTCAGCAAGGCAGCATTCCAGTTCTTCTAGGTCTGAAACAAAAATCATTGACCTAATTGAAAAATATTCAACCATTTATAGAATAGATATGAAAAATATTAATTTATAGGTACCTATCTATTTACTTGGATAAAAATGATTGACCCCCGGTCCACACTCTGTGCAGCAAATATCCTCCATCTATGACAAAACACTCTTGGAATTCGCCCCTTCAGTTGGTGTGAATGCCTTGTATAAAGTGTCTTGGTTCCTTTCCTCATATCAGTCGTCGAAAACAGGCAACAAATAAGGACCAGTTTATATTTTAAGAATTCTTCAAGTTCTTCATCAGATTGTTTAAAATTGTGATTCTTTGAAAATTAGCGAAGGATTGATGGGAATTTTACACTTATTTTGATTGCATTTTTTAGCAGTGAACGAACTGTGGAACTAAAGGAAAAATTGCATTGATTTATTCATTATTTTTGTTTTTTTTCCAAAAATTACTGATTTCTCCCATATTTCAGCACTCTTTTGCGTGGAAACCATACGACGTACAGAAAAATGTTAAGAGACAAAAAATTTTAGAAATTTTTTTCTCTTTATTTTACAAAATAACCATTTTTGCATCAATAGCCTGCTTTAAGAAAACCATAAAAACCATGATTTTTATGTTTTTATGATTATTCCTTATATTTCCGAGCAAATTTTGGTTGGGCAACTTTAGATTCGTGTTCAGCACCCCCAAAAAACATGGAAAAACCAAAAAAAAACAATTACACCAAAACTTTCCACTTCGACCCCTTTTTGTGCACCGTTTTACTAGCCTAAGAGCAAGTTCAGGATTTATAAAGTATTTATTTAAAGATGAGAAAAAAGAATAGACCGTATTATGTTGGAAAAAAATTTTATTGTAGCTTACAGAAAAGGAAAACCTAAGAATCCAAACTTTTTTTAAAGGGAAATTTACTGCGTCTTTGCTGGGGAATATCAATTGTGGTTCTACACTGTCGAAACAAAAGTAATATATGTCATCCATATTTTTAAAATTATTCTTGTTTAAAGATTACGAAAAACGAACATTACTGTGGATTTTTCAGGATTTACCTGCTCAAGAATATTTAAGTAAAATTTAAAAATTAATTTAAAATATTCCAAAAAAATTGTTAGTCTAATTTAACCC
>JAHBCN010012248.1:0-27050 GCA_019359885.1 Listronotus oregonensis
TTTGGGCGAAACCTTTAACAGACGATTTAATTTACATTAAAAAAATCATCCAAATACTATGGGTGAACTAAAGATATAACTTTTTAAGCAGACTGAATCAACATAGATTTCTTGTGACATCGCTTATTACAGGTCGCATTTGGTCGAAGTGAGCACGTAAGGATCTCGAATATCGATATCGAATTTAATTTTGTCGATAATTTTCGAAAACGTTAAGATTTTTTTTCGAGTTCCGATTCCGCCTTTGCCAAAGGGGTTTTCCAGGTTGGTGGCAACCCTTGGTAGAAATAGTCAGAATCAGTATAGCTAGGTTTCCAGAATGGCGTGTATGCGCAATCGGATTTTGTACTCAAATTTTGATTGGCCAGTTTTGTTTCCCGCTTTTATTTAGAAACCAAGCTTAAGAAATGAAAGTCAAAAATAAAAAGTTGTTTTAATATTATGGGTAATATTTAGGTACCTATACTAGTTTATTATATATGTCGCAGGCATATGGTTATTCTAGGCAAATGGCTTTTGACTAGGCAAATGATATTTGCCTTGGCAAATGGCTTTATGAAAATTCTTTCTATTTTAAAACCATTTACCTAGAAAAATGGCATTTGCCTTATTAGGCAAATGACTATACCATTTTATAAACGTACATATTTATGTTTGGTTATGTGTACAGTGTGCATTTCTGCTTGAAATTTTAATACCTATTGTGACTAGGTAAGCAATATTAAGAAATAAAAGTGCTCGTTGGGCTCGTTTGGGGAAAAAAGAAAAAACCTCTTTCCCATCGCATTAGTGGGAGGTCACACTACAAGTCTCTCAAAGTTAGGCTTAGGATCCACGGATTTGCGATCCGATCTTATTGATAAAATATTAACTGAAGACGATTTGAAATCCATAAATGCAGATGTTAAATATTGTGATAGCGTCGCCATATTGTCAAACAATGTTAATGATTCAACAGAAAGCGTCAATTCCACTACAGAAGACGATATTTAGGAAGCAACTTTAAGTCAGGAAAGTGCAGAACAGGTTGTGGACTATCAGCAAATTGAAGTAGTTACGGAAGAAATGCAAGATGAGATATCCATAATAATACATGAAAATCCGGCAGAGGCGAACACAGAAGACAATACCATAAAACCCGCAGTTTTACGCTGCTGTGTTTGCGGCAATGGGGGTACTTGCAATTTTTGTGTCAGAGAAGAAAATATTAGATTTAATAAAAAAAAATCTTACAAGGGGCAGGTAAAGGCTGCAGAAATAATGACAAAGAGAAGCAAAACTATTTTTAGCGACATAGACATAGGTAAATATGTCACTCTTGTTGTTCCAAAATTTGATAAAGGTACATTAGATAGAAAGAATTTGGAAGGTATTATACTTGATAAACAAAATGGCGTCTATCGTATAGGTACAAAAACGGGTGTGTTAAAAAACTGGTTTACCAGAAGTGACCTAACGCCCATTTCACCAATTAGCTTTAATTGTGATGAAATTCCTCAAGATCGTTCCATTTCAGTGAGAGAAGCCTGTACCGAGCAGTCGATGTTTTCTGGGCAAGGAATTTCAAAATGTCAATGTCAGCCATCAAAACGTCAATGTAATATAAAACGATGTGCTTATTTTCTAAAAATCTATGCGGCAGGTGTCATTCTAGCAATACTTGTCAAAACAAATAATTTATATATTTTTGTTAAAAAATAAATGTCCAATAAATAAACTGGCGTTTTTCATTTTAGAAGATATTTCCATTTCCATTTGCCTAAAGTGTTCTTGGGCAAATACCCCCAAATCCTATTTGACTAGTAAAAAGGGGCATTTGCCTAGTCTTTTAGCTTTTTAAAAAAGAGCAAAACTCTATTTGCCCTGGCAGATACCATTTGCCTAGTCAAAAGCCATCTGCCTAGAATAACCATTTGCCTGCGACATATACATGAGGTGCAATATCCCCGGACCTACTAATTGATTGTGAGATTTTATGGTATTTTTTACTATTTCAAGCCATTTTAAATATAATGGGATTTTAATATTAGGCTTTTGTACAATCTTCACATTTTAGGAAGGGAAGGGGCATGATCCCCATGACACCCCTGGATTCCGCTACAAATTGATCGAAAAGTGCAACCAAAATTTAGTACTACATGATCCCCCCCCGGTCCATATGAGGCTATTGAAAGTAAAATAGGAAAATTTTTAAATTTCCCTTTTTTTGTAATTTGTACTGTCACTTGAAGTACATGTACCTTATGGTAATCCCCTCTTATGTCCTGATTTCTTTTGCTCTTATATCGTATTAGCCAAGCTATATATAAGGGTGATAGACTTACGGGAGTGCTCGATTTTAACTGTTTGACCGCAGATTGGGTTATGTTAGTGACGTCACTGTTTTCCCCAGAATGTAGATTTATTTTATTAATTTTTGTTAAATATTGAACTTTCATCTAGCTTTAAATTTTTTACTAGAAATTTAGGTATATAGGTAGTAAAATTTAAAATTAGTTCTATAAATATAATTTATTATAATACATATTTTTTTATTTATAAATTTCGTTTAAAGAAATAATGACTTGCACCTTCACTAAAAATACAGCAATAAAAACCTAACTCAATTATATAATATACAATAAAAAATTAACTTATACCGAAGTTTCAATGTCTAAAAAGCCAAAAATATAACCAAAAACACGAAAAAAGATGAATTACAAATTGTAAACAAAAACAATAGGGAAAACGAATACGTCACGAATATTAAATTGACATTTAAATTTGGCGTATATGGTCTTAAATGGGATCAAGCAATTCTGTGTAAGTTTACCATCCTTGAGCTATAGTTACAACATATAGAATGGCCAATGAATGGCACATCGGGTCTGTGTATCTCTCTCTTTGTCTAAGGACGAAACAAAGGTTAACTTGTTTCCAATGGAACGTTACTTTGCAAAGGTAGGTTGTAAAGTTTTGTCGTATTAATTAATTTGTATGTTTTGTACACTTTGGTTTTTAAGGTAAAAATATTTTAAAACAAATTTAATTACCCAGGAGAGGAGAGAAGGGACAAAATTATTATCGCCCACTGACGGCAGATACCCTATGAACGGCCCTGACTATTTTGCCAAAAATATTTCGAAATAGGCCAGGACTGACTTATTCAGGACGATGTACAAAGCCTATGATAAATAGGGTGAAAGAGATTCTCGAATCCAAGGGGAGAAAAGATAAATTATGTTAGATATACATAGTGTGCCTATGACTTTATTTATTTTATGTTAGTTGTAACAACAGCACAGATAAGGTAAATAACATACTTACGTTTATTCTTGGAGATTTGTACTTTTTTAAATAACTTTTATGAAAAGAGATTCCAATAATTGAATGCTGCTACGTACCTGAAAAAAAGACAAAAAATCATTAAAAAAATTCCTTTTAATAAAAAAAATTGTATAATCTCTTAAGAAGGTTCTTTTGATGATATATCCGCTGTTAGAGGTATTTTAAATGTCAAAAAATAGTATGTTAACGTTATAAAATTATGTGGTTTTAAAAAATATTATTTTTGGTTACTTGTTGGATATGTCATTTTTTTAATTAATATATTGTAATACTTTTTAAATATTTATCAAATGTAAACTAAAAATAAGAAAAGACCGATGCTCGTTTTAAAATTTCAAGTCATTCAGGTGTCAAGAATTCATCACTTGAAAATGTCAGGTGAGATATTGGCGAAACGTCGTAAATTATCTACTAACGAAAATATTAAAAAATGTTTAAAAAAGATCGACTATATTTCATTTAAAAACATAAAACGGCTCTGAATATGGATTCTCGCAGGGTAGTGGGGGTCAAAGCAAGTGTGTAGAAATCTTAAGCGAAACGCTGTACATTTTTGGCTTGTGTTGACCTCACCATCCCCTACTCTGCTTCAAGAGCCATATCACGCGTTTAGCGCAATGCGCAAAACCTTGAAGTTTAATTATACGTTGACGAAATTTAAATCGGACAATTAAAGTTAATACGTGCCGTGCAAAATATTTAAACCTGCGTTTTTAACAACGCCACCTACTGGACAGCGTTCACCTTTAGCCTGTTTAAACAACTATAATAAATACATAATTTTTGATATTTAAAGGGTCCAAGTAAATTTTGCAAAAATTGGTCAATGTGAAAGTTCATATTAGCATCTCGTGAAAAATTTGCCTCGTCCGTAAATAAAACATTTGGTAAAAAATTATTATTGTTTGCCATGGTATGAATCAACCACCTGCAAAACATTAATCTTGTTTGAAAATCCCGAGATAGCAGAACTTGGACCCGCTGTATGTGATATGGGTACAGGAGGTTTCTTTTTAGAACTTTCCAAACGGTTTTTGGGCTGACTTCAAGCTGCTGTACAATCTTCCTGGTACTATTTGAAGGATCTTCTTCTATCGCATTAAGTATAGCTTCTTCTAATTCAGGCGTTGTTACAGTTTCTGGTCTTCCACCACCTGTATTTTTATTAAAACTCCCAGTTTCACATAACCTTGCGTGTAGCGTTCTAAATGTTTTGGCACATGGAATTACTCTGTTAGGATATCTGTCCTGGTAAATTCTACGTGCTTCTTCCGCATTTCCATTTGCTAATCCATAAATAAAGTGCATGTCAGCCATTTCAGCGTTAGTAAAATTATTCATGATTGATCACTGTAATTAACAACTCTGAATTTTACTGATATGACAATACTATCACTGTGAGCTGGTCTCCAAAGCGGGTAAGTAGGTACTAGATTGGACTTCGCAATAATCTGTTATAAAAAGCAGATGTGGTATGCCAAAAATGTGATAATAAAAGTCGTACAAGTAAAATGTTTATTTTCATAGTAAACAAGATATGAGGTTGCTTCATCTAAAAAAAAAAACTGCAAAAAAAGTCATTGATGATGATATTTAAATATCGTTTTTTTTTAAGTGTCAGACACTCAATGACAAATCGATTGCAGTCCTGTATTTTATGAGAAGGTGGACATTTTGCTCATTTACTTTAAGGTTAAAATTGTTTAATTTTTATTTTTGGTTTTTATTTTATGTTGTCCATGGATAGCTTTTAGAATGAGTTAATGTGGTTTTTTTTTTTTTTTCTCGAAAACGAAGCTAGATATGAAAAAAACACAGAAAAGTAAAAAGTTGTATTTTTAGTTGCTTAATCTTAATAAAATATAAAAACTATAAGAAAAAGTCATTGGTGTACTTTTTTTCGTCAATAATATGGCTTTGGTGCCCACTGAGACGCCACTGGAGCTAATAATTTCAATCTAGTTAGAGCTAAATAAGCACCTTCTTCTTCTGCACTTCAAATAACTGCACCGAATTTCGATCAAATCGGTTTTAGTATATTTATGATATTTTATAAATACCGTTTTTTTCTTTAAACTTCAACGCCCTGTATCTCAGAATCGAAGCAACTCCGGACATAGGTTCATAGGAACTTTTTTTCTCAAAACGACATAGCCAATCACCCTCTGAAGTTTCGTACCGTAGTTAGAAAACACCCTGTATATACAGACCTGTGAAAAAATATAGACTCATACACATAACAAGATTTCCTTTAAAACCAATTGGATATTTCTGAAAATAGTTTACGTAGGTAAATAGAGCACGTAAATAAAAGTGTCAATATGTTAGTAATATTTTTTATGTTCTTTTTAAAAAAGGTAAAAATTTCAAATACCTTAGCATTTTTACATTTATAATGTGAAAAATTATAACCTCGGTGTCTATATTTACTTCTTATTAATTTAATATTTCGTCCAATTACCCTTATTTTTTATAGCTTCTATTAATCTTTTAGGCATGCTAGCAATTTACTCCTTTTTTCATCCCTACGTCGATCGTAATCTTTGTTTAAGCTCATTAACATTATTTATTGTTGGCTTTTTCTGATCATACAATTTCCTTGCTAATATTCCTCAGACGTTCTCAATTGGATTTAGGTCTGGACTAACTGCTAGCCATTCCAATATTTTTTTTATCTTGGGACAGTCCACGAAGGCTAATGCCTAAGTACTAACGTACCGTGGGTATCTTAAGTGTGGTGAGAGGAAGTTCTCACAGGACTTAATATTTGGAGATTGGGAGGAGAAGGAAAAACTTCTGCGGGCAGCAGGTTCCATAGTCTTGACACTCTAGGGATGAAGGAACGAAGAAAGCGGGAAGTTCGGGACCTCTTTAACTGAACGTTTATATTCCAGTGACATTTCTGTAAAAGAATGCATAAAAGTTGCACTACATGTTGCTCTGCTAGGAGCTGCCAGAGAAGGAATTATACTGGCCAACTCTTCTGAGCAAAAGCCGTGAAATTACCTATAGAAGAGCAACAGATTTCCTACAGCTCGACGATGGGCAAGAAGCGAAGCCTTTCTGTGAGCGTGGGATCATTAATAAGACGCACGGCTCTTCTTTGAATGGAGTCCAGAATGCAAAGTGTTATAGGGGACGCTATTCCCCAGACATGAGAACAATATTCTAAAGATGATCTGATTTGGGATACATACAGAGTTTACAGATTGAAAAAAGAGAAATACCTTCTGACTCGAAAGAGGAATCTAAGCTTTTTTCAAGCTGCCGAGGCTATGGATGTAATGTGTTTATGCCAGTTGAGGTTATTCTCAAAAGTAACGCCGACAAGATTAAACGACTCTTTGTTCTGTATTATATACCGAAGTCTTGAAACCACTGTTTTGTAGTTGCAGCTACATGGATGAGTGCATTGTCCTGTTGAAAAATTATGTATTCGTCTTCAGTTAGCGTAATAAAGGGTAGAGGGTAATAATGTAACATTTCTTGATAACCAACAGCAGTCATACGTCCATTAATAAATGCCAATTCTGTTTTTAGGTTTACACATATACCATCCCAGACCATGACTGAACCTCCTCCTTGAATTCGTCGAGGCATAATTTTTCTATCAAATCTCAAACCATGCCAATAATACTTACATCCATCGAGACCATCAAGATTTTTTTTATCAGTAAATATGACATGTTGCCAAAAGTCACCTTTAGTTACATATTTTTCTGCGAACTTGAGTCTATTCACTTTATGTTCCGTTGTCAAGACTGGTTTACTAAACATTTTTGATATTTAAAATGTTTTGATTCAGCTGCCTACTTTTTCACTAAACTTGGACCACAATTTAAATTATATCTACGCACCAGTGTTGTTGATGATGCCCCGGTAGCCGATAATTCTCTTAAAACTGCGCTTTTTACGGTGGAGGAAAATCGACAAGGACGTCCTAAACGCTTCTTCTTACAATAATTTTCGATTTCCAACTTTAAAAATTTTTAACAATACTATGAGATCTACCAATAATATTCGCTATTGCTCTTTGTGTTTTTCCGCAGCTTCTCAAGTCAATATTTCGGTGTTTTTCGATTGCACTCAATGTCTTACCAAGCGGTATATTATAAGCCAAAAAAACTGGTCTGATAAACAAATAATATTAAATTAAACTACTTGATTTTAGCTTTCAAAAATAGTGATACACAAAACACGTCCTGCATTTAAAAGGTCTTACATGCAACTGAGTTTATAAATATTCACAGTTTGATTCGTCCTGCTTAAAACAAATTAGTGACGTTCCGGCGTCAAGGTCACATAGAGTAAAACCATGATACTATTACTCGAGAAGATAAACCCGCTTGGCGATTCAATTTCGTACGACGTTGCGCATGACGTCACTCGATGACAAAAAAATTTTGCTTGTCTTTTGGGGAAAACAGTGTTTTAAAACCTTTTTAACGTTTATTGTATTTTGGCATTACTTATGATTACTATAATAGTATGTAAGGTATTTCCTTAATTGTATGTGGGATTTAGGATCCGTGATATGATAATAAGCCTTTAAAAATAAGGTATAGAATAAATAATATAAATGCCCCTTTGACATTGATTAATGTTTAAAAAACGAACAACAAACAATTATAATTATTTAAAGTATTTTAATTTAAACATATGCAATATGAAAAGTCTAAAGGCTTGTTAATTAATAATAAACTAATAACACTTTATAGCGCAAAAAAGTGATTTACAGTAGAGGATTAATATACAGCGTATTGCGACAATTTTTAAAATTTTTATTGAGTTTTATGCGCTATACCTACCTATAAAGGATAGTCTATATTTTTTATATTGCTTATGGGTAGAGGTGTTAAGAAAATGACACTGTAATGTTAACAATTCTGTTTATTTTTTTTTAAAAATATATTAGTACTTAGAAAATTAACAAATTTACAAAAAACCAAAATTTAATTAATCTATTTTATAATTTTCGTCATTTTTCTCTTTCTTACTTTGTTTTTTTTTTTATCTCTATTTAACATTAGAATTTTTAAAAACAGATTTGGCTAAATCCATTAGCGATTTTAAATAATTTTTAGTCAACTTTAATGACTCCCCATTAAAATTGTTAAAAATGTGGTCAAGTTCCCCTTACGCTAAGTTCTCTGGGGTTTTGGGTTCAAAAAATAAATAAACAATACACTAAATCCATCGAACATCTAAACCGAAATCGGAACCTTTATATTAAAACTCGCTGTTTCTGGGAAATTTGTCATCGAGTGACGACAGGCGTGCGAGAAGATATTTATCTCATGCGCGTGGGTTTATCTTCTCGAGTAATAGTATCATGGAGTAAAACTATGCACACAAATCAATTGCGCCTATTTTACGTTATACATTTGTTTATATTCCAGTGACATTTGTGTAATAAAATATTGGTAACAATTAAAAATATGTTTGAGTCTATATTTTTTCACAGGTCTGCTATTATTACTAAAACACAGAAAAGTTTGGTTTTCTACAGATTTTAATTTTTTATGTTTTAAACACGACTTTTTAAAAAAATAGTAGTTTGCTATCAAATTCTTGCTTTAAAAAAATCTTTGTTAACTAAACTAATATGTGTCTATTACATCTATAACTCGATTGCTAGATTTGTAAAGCCATTATCTTACTATGGATTTTTAAACCTCACATGGGCAAAAAAAATTTTTTGTATGCTATAAACCACCAACTATGCTAATCATTTACAGACACAAAAATACATTGCATATTTATTTTGTTTATAAGTTATCCATTTATCATAAAAAACATTTTCAAATTAAAATAAAAGCCCTACAAAATGCAAGTAAATTTAAATAAATATTCTGAAACAGTAATATCCGTAGTAACGCTAAGCCATATAAAGTGGGTTGGTCAAAAAGATAGGATTATCTTGCAGACAAAGAAGCACAAAGAGCTGATATATTTTAAGCTTTTATTGGAGTGAACATGGGAACTTTACGCTAAACTAAGTTAATTACTTTCATTTACGTTTAAATTAAAAAGAAAAACTTTACGAAATTCACAAAAATAATTTAAACATTACTTTTTGCAATTTAAAAGTAAATTCATAAATGATAAATAAAATTTTAAAAGAATATAACAATTAATTAATTATTATTAATTAAAATTTATGTATTTTTTCGATTCGTAGACCCCTAGTCTTTTATCTAGTCTTTTAAAGTAATAATGTTTTATTGTTTCTTGACATCCAGCCAATTACATCCAGATACGCATTTTCATTTTTTTCCGCATTCAGTAATATTGTACATTTCAAAGTTTTTAAACTCCATTTTATTTAAATTAATTTTAAATTTATAAACACAAGAAGCTGACAGTATGTAATTTTATTATTATTTCTTGCTTAAATATTATACAAAATGTTTCAGCGATCATGTGTGTGATATCAATAGATTTGTAATTTTATTGGAAAACAAATAGCCAAATAACATACAGGTAAATACAGGGTTCCCCATAATAGACTTTCTATTTTGATATTAAATAAAGTCTATATGAGGTAAGTCAGTACTTTTTTTTTTATATTATTATTTTCTATAGCCTTTGGGATTTGAATTAACATATTTTTAATGGAGAAGGCACCTGTCACAAAACTAGAAAGAATTTATTTTCATGAAAGATTATTTTTCTAATAAAACATCATTAGGTTTAAATATATAATTTAATGTCTAGTTTTAATTCTCATGAATTATTCAGTACAAAAACCAGTTTTTTTGCGTGAAAACATAGAGAGTAACTTAATAGAAGAAGATGTACATACCGCTAAAAACTTTAAGAGTTCTGAGAAGTTTAATGGCCGACTAATTTACTATTTGGGGATTTAAATTGGCTTTTAAGGTCCCCGGACTTAACTGCACCAGACTTTTTTCTGTTGGGCTATTTAAACTCAAAGGTTTTTGTAACTCGTCCAGAAAACATCCAAGATCTTAAATTCCAAATTCCTGAAAAGGTGCGGTGAATTGATCAGGTTTTCCTTCATCATGTCATGAATTATTTCTTGTCAAATCTTGAAAAGTGCATTGAAGTTAATGACACTTACTTAAAAGACGTACTTTGTAAAAGTTATGATAAGTCGTATGTTATATTAAATCCCAAAGAGTGAATTGTTTAAATTAAGTGTAAAATAAAAATGTCAAAGTCGTCCCATTTTTATGAAACGTTTCATGCGGTAAACCCCATCAAAGAAAATTGTTAAAATATACTGGGTGTCCCATTTAAAAAAGCAACTTAAGGTTTTATTTTTAAAACTGTAACTGATAAATCTATTTAAGTCCGCACTAGATTCTACGTAAAAAATTTACTTAAATATGTTATTTACTATTTTTTTTTTTGTCCCTACTAACAACTGAGATAAAATGTGCACTAAAATCGTCAAAATTTAAAATCGCCTTATCTCGAGACAGTTAATTTGATATTTAAAGCTAGAACGTACCATAGATTTGCTCTCTTTTTTGCCCAACACCCTGAAAATCTGTCGAGCCATTTTTGTGGAAAGCAATAATATACATTAAAATAAAGGGACACAACATAAAATAAACTATTTAATGGGAAAACTCATTTTGTTGTTGTTTTTTAGTCCTTATTATTCGTTTCAGTTTTAGTAACGACAGATTTAATTTAATTTATGCAAAATTTGCAATTTAAATTACACAAACGGAAAATTTAACAATTATTAGGTTTCTTGTTTATCCTCACCGTTTTTTTTAATAGTGGGGGTACGGAAGCACCCGGGCCAATAACCTATTACCCTAAACATTTTTGGTTTGTATAAGCCCCAAAATTAAAATAAATAAATAAATAGAATAAAAAAACGGTTCTGATGTGGTTTATAAAAGGGTGCCCCAAAGTAATGGGACACAGAGCAAAAACAAATTTTTTAGGTCAAAATAATGAAATTTAAAGGGGTAACGCTATCACAAAGTTGATAATAACTAAGATACAGGGTGTCAAACTTTTAAATATGTTTTCGTTTTTTTTATTAATAATTTCTAAACTAAATGACATAGAGGTACAAAATTGGGAATTTGGGGGTTCTTTGACAAGATAAATTCAAATTCGTCCATACTTTTAATGTTGCTAGTAGAGGGCGCCAGCTACGGCCTACCCCACTTGTTTTAGATCGCATTACTTTTTTTAAGCTTTGTATATTGACCCCCAAACCCCCAATTTTGTACCGCTATGTCATTTAGTTTAGAAATTATTAGGAAAAAACGAAAACAAAATTAAAAGTTTTACACCATGTATCTTAGTTATTATCAACTTTAAAATAGGGCAAGTTTTCGTTAATTGCATTATTTGGGCCCCCTAAGAATGTTGGGGCCGGGCCCCTACACACAAAACCCCGTATATATTAACTAAAACGTCAACAACTTTTTTCTTTTTTTTAATTTATGACCGAAAAACTCAAAAAAAAACCTGCTAGTAACAAATATTCCCAGAAAAACCAAAACACATGTTATAGTCTAGGTTTTGGTGTTGATTAAAAAAAAATATTTTGAAAAAAATATGTTAAACACCTGGTAAAAAAAAAAACAGACCCATCGAAAATATTATTATCATTACATTTTTAAAAGCTATTTCTTTGACAAAATATTGAATTTTGGGGTTTGGCATTTCGATATTTATTTGATAAATTGAATTTAATAAAATAATTAATTCTGTTGTTACCAAAAGAATACAAAAACCCCTTTTTTTTTTAAAAAGTATTAAAAAAAAAAAGACGCTTTTTAAAAAAAAACAAATTAATAAGGTGTCCCCTTAAAATATGTAAGTTTTGGGCGAATGCATTTTGTCTTAGTTTAAATCATTTTGTACAGAAATTAGCCAAATTATACTTAAAATTTTGAAATCAAATTTTATTATAAACCCAAATTTTAAAACAAAAATTTTTAATTAATGGGTGGTCTATCCATTTTTTTTTTTCATTTTATTTTTATTTTTTTTAACAAATATTTTTAAATTTGTAACCTTTTTATAAATTAGTCAATTAATTGCAATTTAAAAAATTTTAAAAGTATTTTATGTTTACTTTGCTTAATTACAGTTGTCACTCATTATCGTAATTAAAAATTATTGTCCCAATGGGAAATTCTTTAAAAATTTTAAAGTTTTTAGCCTGCTAAAAATTTAATTTTAAAAAAATTTCTTTCTAAAACTTAACTGAAATATAGGTATCTAAAAAAGTACCTGAAACACTCAGGAAGATTTAGATCAGACATCATATTATCGCTGACCCATTTTCTACCTTTTCTGCTTGAAAAAAGCTGACAAGGGTAGGGGGAAGGTTAATATTTAAATCTTTATTCCACAAAACCGCAACTTAGGAACAGAAGAGATTTTCGTTTCAATATTATATTTTAGAAAATGCCAAGTACACATTTTAAAATTAAATACTTTATTTAAAATCTGTTTATTTAAATTTATTTATAAGTGACAGAAAATTTGATCTACCAATACTTGTAGTTATATTATTAAGTCAAATCTTTGAGTTTTAAGAAACAAAAAGTAAAAAGTTTTCTTACAAATCCTAAAACAAAATATTAAATTATTGTTAACGTAACTGTGTTGAAATAAAGTTAAAATTGTAGAAGAGTAAAATATTGTTTTTTTTTTTTTTTTCAATGTTTTTTAGCATTTTAGGACCTAAACCATTTCTGTCTTTAAACCATTTTTTTGGGTTCACCTTTTAACTTTTTATTACAGTTAAATAAAATAAAAGTTTTAAAAAACTATTTTTAATAATATAGTGTGATGATGATGATGATAATGATGATAGTAACTCTACAATATTCATCCCCAGAAATGGCTCAGAAGAAAATATCTTTTATTTTATCTGCGGATTTTAAGTTTTTAAAACACTGTTCATAATATGGTAATAAACTAGAACTCACTTGTTTTTCTATAATTTTTTATTTAATTTGCAATTTTATTTGTTCGGATCAAATTTTGCAACCTAATTTTAAAGCAGTTTTTTTAACTGATTGGGCTGAAAAGTTGCATACACGTTTAGTTTGGGTAATAATAATAATGCATGGTTAGCTAAGTGAAGTCTTTCTACAACCAATATGAAAGTCCCGCCAAGATGGCGGATTGGCTATTTTTTATACACTTCCATAATATGGGTATTAAACGAAAGGGTTTGCTGACAATTTTAATGTCAATATAACATGTCAGAAAAGTTTGCTTTCATCCCTAGAAATGGCATGGCTGTTCGTGGGGTGTTACATCAAACCCAATGCAAAATTAGGCTAAATTAGGTTGCAATGTGTCTGAAATTAAATAAAATAATTTTAGCGACATAAAAAAAAAAAATTTAAAATTTTTTTTTATAAAAAAAAAATTTTTTCAAAAAAAAAATTGTTTGATATGCCACTAAAATTAATTTAAATTCTTCATAATAATCACCAAAAAAAATTTTAAAAAAATGCTTTAAAACTTTTTAGGGGAATAAAACCATTAGGAAGGGTTTCGGGAGGGTAAAATATTTCTTTTTTAAAAAATTTTTGAAAAATATTTTTAAATGATTATCAAAAAAAATTTTTGGCCAACAACTAAAAACAAAAAAAGCAACCCGGTTTTTGTCCGGATACAGGGGAGTAAAAACCGTTGTTTTTAAAGGGTTTTAGTTTTTTTCCCACCGTAAACTTTGGGCCCCTTCTAGTTGAAATTACCCAAACGTTAAAAGGCAAAAAGTTTACAGGTAAAAGCTATTTATATCAAGGTGGGGCCCTATCGCATTGCCCAAAAGGGTATCGTGAAATGCATGGACAACGTTGACACAACTAGAAAAAAGGGGAAAAGGGTTAACCATTTAAAAACCTGTATTTACGGTACCTAGTACTTAGGCTTAATAAAGATAAAAAATATATGTTTAGTTTGCCTACTCTTTTTATATTTAGCCGTTTAATTTCCCCTAAAATTTCTTATGCTTTTTTTCCAACACTTTTTGCCACTTAAGTTGTTCTTAAGCAAAACTGCCCCTTCAGTTTTAAATGTTTCTTGCACCATGAAATTATTCTAAATGGTCCCTTAACTTTAAGTTTAGGATTTTCTGTACTTAATGATCCCTTAAGCAATTTGAAGTTGACATTTGACAAATATTTTGTTTATTGTTTATTTATTTTCGTTTGTAGTTTCAAATAATTAATTTGATAAAAAAAGAATTATTTAAAAACGGAGTTTTAAACAATGGTGTTTTTGGGTTCTGATATTTTAAATGCGATGTTAATTAGATTTCCAAGAAAAATGTAGAAACAGTGAATTTTTATAACTTATGGCATTTTCCAGGTTTATTTACCTTTTTTTTTTCTTTTGGACATTGCTCTGTTATTTTTTTAAAAAGGGAAACCCTTTTAACGAGATGGATAATTTTACATTTTTTTAAAAGGTTTAGATTAACAAAGCCAACAGTGCTCAGCTTACTTGAGCAAATCGAAGATGAGCTTTAGTTTAAACATGACAAGTTTGTATTAGCTTTCAAATTTTAAGTACTTACTTGTAAATTAGGAATATTTAAATTTGTTCACATAAAATAATAAAAGTTTTTTTTAGTTATATATTTGTGTTTATATTTCATATTGACAATAATTGTTCCCTTTTCATGGCCGTAAAGAAAGGCGCCCTTGATCTTTTTTTCCCATATTATAAATTTTACAACAAAAAATCACAAACTAACGACTGATTTTGTATTATATTTTCTATAAAATGAAAAAAAAAAAAAAGTTTTTATTATTTACAAAAAATTCAAGTCAGATTACTGCTATCATTCAATGACACGCAAGCTATTAAAGGAAGAAACTAATATTAGTTAATTCTAATTATTCGCGTTGTAAAGGCAAACAATAAAAAAAAAGAACATGCAACGTTGCCATTTTCTAAGTACTCTTGGTTATGTTCCAATAAAAATCTAATGGTGAAAGCGAAAACAATTTGGGGACCCTTAATTTAAGGGCCTCTTAATAAAATCTACTTAAGATCTTTTGGTGCAACCAGAGCTGTCAAAGTATTTTTAAAAAATACTTCAAGTACAAGTACCAAGTTTTTGATTTTTAAAAAAATTTCTTCAAGTACAAATCAAGTATTCATTAAAATGTACTTGCATTTTCAAGTAAATTAAAAAGTACTTGAAGTACCACCCAAATTTTACTTGAAGTAAACCACAGTACTTGAAGTAAAATAAAGTACTTGAAGTAAAACAAAGTACTTCAACTAAAACAAAGTACTTGAAGTACACAAAGTACTTGAAGTAAACCAAAGGCCGAAGTACATAAAAGTACTTGAAGTAATTAAAAGTACTTTGGGAAAAAATATAATACAAAGTAGTATTTTTTTTAAGGAAGTTAGAGGTTTTTTCCTCAAAACGGGGTTTCAACAACTCTAAAAGCTTTAAGGACTGAGCGCTACGTCATTGGAAAGTAGGCCAGTCGGTAAAAACTGTAGTTAGGAAAACAAGTGTGTGTGTGCTAAGTGTCCCGTTTTAAGTTGGGATCTTATGCATCCGATGTCCGAAATAATGTAAAATTTCGTATGTAAATTTATGGCAACAGGCCTACAATGCCGTACTCGGGTGAGCGCTTGGGCCTTAAACTTATAGAAAATATTGGTTTTTCCCAAAATGGGTTTTTCCTGTGGTTGCTAAGGGGTTGGCGTTGGCCAAGGGTGATAAACCTAACAAGGAGTGCTCGATCCCATTTAAGCCCATATAAACCAATTTAAATGTCAATTCGGTATTTGTGACGTAATCTGTTTGCCTGTTTGTTTTGTTTTACAAGTAATATAAAGTCTTAATTTTTTTAAAATATTATACATTACAGTTCTAAAAGTAAGTACATATCCAAAATAGTTTTAAAAGTTGAATATTTAACAAAAATTAATAAAATAAATCTGCCTTCTGGGCAAAATGGGCAAACGGGTGACGTTCAAACATAGCCTATATCTGCGGACAAATAGTAAAAATCGAGCACTCCTTGTTAAGTTTACCTGGGCGTTGGCACCCGTTGGCATCCGATACAGCTATCAAAAGCAGTGTTTTCATATGGGTGCCTACAGCAGGTTTGCACAAAACCTTCGGGAAATATTTTATTTCCCATCAACACAAAACCAAGTCAGAACAACCTAACTTCAATTTTAATGTCGTTTCCATTTTATTAGTGGAAATTTTGTTTAAGTTGCCTATTAAAATACAGCGGTTTTCGTTCAAATGAACGCATTCACAATACGAAATAGTTGGGGAACCGCTCCATCAAACGTCAAATCGCACCAATAGAATATTCTTAAACTGTCACGTTTTTGACATTTTCGGGAGTGATTTGGAAACTGTTTTGTATCCTGAATGCGTTAGATAATAAAATTGTCATGAAAAATGACTGTTAGTAATCATTATTAAATATAACAAATTGGGCATCAAAATAAAGGATTTTACACTTGTTACACTTGTCTTGCTGTTGAATCCAATTCAAATGAGCGCTGTAGTGCAATACAATAGAAACAGCAGCGGTTGCGCGTATTTTTTGTTTTAACTTTGTACGATTATCTAAGGCGTGTAAATTCAAGTACTTGGTTGATTTTTTACTTTAAGTACTTTTTATTTACTTGAAGTACTTTCTTTACTTAAAGTACTTTTTTTTTACTTGAAGTACTTTTTTTACTTCAAGTACATCTTAATACTTCAAGTACCTAAATAAATACTTTAAAAAATTTACTTGCTCAAATCAAGTAAAAATCCAAGTATCTTCATAAAAACTAATCAAGTACAAGTACAAGTACCTCCTAATAAAAAGTACTTGAAGTAAAATACTTGAAGTACAAAAAAGTACTTCAAGTAAAATTTTACTTGAAGTGCTTCAAGTTTTGACAGCTCTGGGTGCAACCGGCCATTAGTCTTCTTAGGTAATGTATGTAACATTTAGTATAATTAGGGTTTTAAAATTATGGCTGATCCTAATATCGCGTATATTGCCAAAACTACTTTTTTACCTAAACTTCAAGTAACACTTTTTTATAGAATATCCTGTATATATCGCATAAAGACTTCCTAGAATAAATTTAGTTATAAGTGTCTTTATTTTTACGGGTTTTGTTAAAATTGAAATCGTTTCTAAAAATGCAGTGTTTACATTTCATTATTTAGCAAACAAAAAAGTTCCTAGACTAGCTCATATAGATCCTATATTTTTTTAATCAATTCAAAATGAAAATATTTTAACCTTATGACGCTGAACACGATTAGTAACATGATGAGTTACCGCCAGTGAACACAGTGTATCGCTGAATGTGGTTCAGAATCCAATTTAAACTGTAGGTTTTTAGAGATTACCCATACCTTATGAGGGTAGTTCAGAGGTAGTGGCTCTTTGTATAACGTCCCTGGTGGCGCTACTGCGTTGTCTAAAATATGACGTAAAGAGCAATATCTATCTAGGTACTTGGACATCGTTGGCGAAAGTGGAGAATAATGGGCTAAACATCTTAAAACCCGGCACCTACGGTACTCAGTACTTACGCTTCACACAAGTTTTTGTGGGCTGTCAAAAAAATGAGATAAATTTATTTTACTCAATTTTAAAACAGTTCTCAGACTTTTTTTCAGGTAACGTTTATGTAAACTTTTGTTCCGTTGTTATATCGAAAATACACCCTGTATCGATAAACACTTTTGGACAATATTAAAAAATAGTAATACGAATTGATTTCTAAGGTAAAAAAAATCTTAAATCTAAAAATATTCTGAAAATGACCAATATTGCGTGGAATTTAAAGTGATTAACAAAAACCGAAATTTTGTTTCTAAAAAGGCCTTAGAACCTTTTAGGCTTTTCCCTCCTATTCACTAGCTGCAAAAAGGCACTTTATAAAACTTTTACCTTATAAATGAGCAAGCTTTTCCCTTTCCTTTCATACTTTGGGTGATTGTTCAGGTCTCAAAGTATTCCCTGTCATGCAAATATGTTTTTGTGTTCTTTTTCTCAGTGTTTGTTATTTGTTTGATCTGTTACACCTATTCATGTTGGTCTTAATTGCGTTCTTTTTACCAAAGGCTCACGATTAACGGCTCGAGGGTGCGTAAGAGACCGTAAACAAGAAAAACACACAAAATGACGTCTCTGGGGAAAAAATTAGTTATATAGGGCTAGGGTGGATTATTTGACGCCATAAAATTTTATCTGCCTATGTTGGTAGGAGATGAAGGAAAGTGGAAAAATTTACGATAAAAAGAAAATTTGTTTGCTGTTTACATAGTGCCATATCTTATGTAGTTTGCTAAGTTTTACAGAGGGTGTTTCTATGGAAAGTCATTTTTTAAACTAATCAAAACAGTGTTAAGTTAAAAAAAAATATTTTATAACATTTGTTTAGTGATATCTGTAAGCTCAGTTTGCATTTTTAACGTGTATGGAAATGATAAATATATTACAAAATATCTGCAAGACAAAATTCCTTTTTTATAACTTTCGCGAAATTATTTTCCTGTCGATATTTGATAAGTACCCAAAATAACCAGTTTTTAAAAATTGTATTAAAAATTCGTATTTTTGGTGCCTAGTAACACATATTTTTACGTTGATTTTGAAAACATCCCAAAAGTATACAAAGTAAACAAAAATTAGGATAAAACTATTGAGGGGTTGCACATTTTGTGCTTATTTAGCTATTGTTAAAAAATTGGAAAAATTTTAGGTTCTTACTAAAAATATTTATAAAAATTTTCTTCCTGTGACAATTTTAAACAACACGTAGATAAAAATTTAAACAGTCGGATGGTACAAACTAATAGGGAATTCGTTATTTTTTTACAGAAATTGGAAGTTTTTAGGCCGATATTGATAAGGTACACCCTTTTTGAATTACCAAGGTGAAAAAACGTGTACTACTTAAAGAACCAATATTTTTTGGGGTTAATTTTTTAAAACTTTTTAAAATAAACGATTAAATTGTTAAATAAATTGTTTTGTTTTATTAAAGCTTAGTATAATAAAACATTAGAACTCGAATCCAAACTTTATTTTTAAATTACATTTATATTGGTATTATTTTTTTAAAAGTAAACTTTTTTTAACCTAATATTATTTAAAGGAATGCATCCTTGTGGTATTGGCATTTTGTGTATTTAATATTTTAATGGGAAACCTTATTTATTGGTGTGTTTTGAAAAACATCTCATTTTTTACGATGCCTTAAAATAATAAAGGATTTTGTATGAATTTTTAGTTACAACAGAATTAATTTAGTTATACAAGTCACCTTAACAAAAATGTACTAAAGGAAGTAATCGGCGGTAGAATTTAAAAGAATATTGTTTTTTTGGTGTTTTGGCATTTTATTATATTTATAATAAGTTCAAGTTTCTTTATTTACATCTACAATGAATGGGTAAAAAATCAAAATGGCAAGTACCAAAAAAAACCTTTGATCTTGCTATTTTTATTGAATTTTTGCCATTTAAGACGTTTTGACATCTTTTATTTTAAAAACATTTTTGATGCGCTTAACGCACCAAAATTAATAAATGCTAGTTAATAAGCTTATTACGTGTGATATTAAAGATAAAAAATTATGTTGGTGCACAAAGCGCATCATATAATGTTTAAAAATAAAAGATCAAAAATGGCAAAAATTCAATAAAAAATCAAGTTTAAAGTTTTTTTTGGTACTTGCAATTCTGATTTTTTTTCCAATACATTGAAGATGTAAATAAAGATTTTTCTTCTTCTTCTTTCATGTGCCTTGTTCGGTCTCCCTGATGTTGGCGATCACTATGGCAAAAGCTGTACGATCCTCCGCCAAACGAAAAAGTTCATTAGCCCTTCTTATGCCAGTCCAATCCCGAATATTTCTGAGCCACGACTGTTGCTTTCTTCCAACTCCACGGCGCCCCTCAATCTTGCCCTTTAGTATGAGCTGTATTAGACGATATTTATCACCTTTTAAAATATGTCCAAGCTATGATGTGTTTTGGCATTTTACTGTCTTCAAGAGTTGCCTGTCGTTGTTTGCTCTTCGTAGTACATTCTGGTTTGTAGCATGTTGTGTCCACGGAATACTAAGGATTCTTCTGTGAAGACACATTTCGAATACCTCCAGTTGGTTATCGTCCTGACCTTCAAAGTCCACGTCTCTACCCCGTACAGCAATACCGACCATACATAGCATTCAACCATGCGTTGTCTTAACTTCAGATTCAGGTTGTCATTGCAAAGAAATATGTCATATTATTAAAAGTTGCCCGAGCAATCTCTATTCGGCACTTTATCTCGCAGTCCAGGCTTAGATCCTCTGTAATAACACTACCAAGGTATTTGAACTTAGAGATACGTTTAACTTGGCTTCCATTAAGTTCTAGGGTAGTGCCATTGTGGGGTTGCCTGATAAATATCATAAATTTGGTCTTTTTTATATTGATTTTTAGACCTTGTGTCTCTCCCACGTCACCGATTTTGTTTATAAGCAACTGTAGTCCCCCGATTGTGTTTGCTAAAATCACTGTATCATCAGCCTATCTGATTGTTGTTATTGGCTCTTCATTTATTTTAATGCCGAGGTGTGATATTCCTTCCAATGCTTCCTTAAATATTTGATCAGAGTATAGGTTGAAGAGTAAGGGCGACAGTATGCAACCCTGTCTTACTTCACGTTGTATTTTAATAAGGTCTGTTTTAATATTACCTACCTTTATCTGTGCCGTTTGATTCCAGTATAGATTTTTAATTATGCGGATATCTCTATCATCTACTCAAACCCCCTGCAGTATATCAATAAGTTTATCATGCTGTATGCGGTCAAAGGCTTTCTTGTAATCGATAAAGCATGCAAAAACATCTTTTCGCTGATCGCGGCATTTTTGGAGGAGAAGGTTCATTTCGAAAAGTGCTTCACGCGTTCCGAAAGCGTTTCTGAATTCGAATTGAGAATCATCAAGCTACGTCTGATGCGAGCATGAATGATACGTAGGAATGCTTTGAGCATGTGGGACATGAGGCTGATTAAGCCATAATTAACACATTTTTTGACTGATGTTTTTTAGCTGGAGCAATAAAGCTTGATGATAACGAGTCAGATGAAATTACACCTGTCTCGTAGGTACTATTAAACTGTTTAACTACCCAGCCAATATTTTCCTCTGTAATGAGCTTTAGAACCCCCGTCGGAATCTCGTCAGGGTCAGATGCCTTCCTATTTTTTGCTATAGAGAAAGCATGTATCACCTTATATTTAGAATAGTTGATCCCATGCCCTCATGCACGTATATGCATCAGCTCTATGATCCTTTAAGTTTGACTTATTATAAATCCAATACAATGTTTCATATTGGAAAAATTGGCGGCATATGGAGTAAGAGGTGAAATGTTAAATGTCTTGTCCTCATATCTTACAGACCGAAAATTTTTTGTTCAGATTGAAAGTAACATGTCTGACCAGATGGATATTGACATAGGGGTACCCCAGGGCTCCGTGCTTGGACCACTGTTATTTCTATTATTTATTAATGAAATGCCAAATTATATTAAAAACGGCAACGTTATCATGTTTGCAGATGACTCATCTGTAGTGGTCACAGCTCGAATCCTGACGAACTCCGTGTGTTGGTAAAAGGTGTCATTGATGATTTCGATAACTGGTGTAAGAAAAACAATTTAATATTAAATCTAGAAAAGACTGTCTATGTTAATTTTAAATGTAGAATAAATTCGCCGACCACCGAGATTGACTCTACAGGCCTCCAGCTGCTGCAATTCTTGGGTTTGTACGTGGACCAATTCTTAACATGGCAGTCGCACATAGACTATTTTCCAAAAAATGTAACACTGCCTTTTTTGCCTTTGTCCGGCTGAAGGACATACTTGACCAAGAATTCTCCTAAATGTCTATTACTCGTTGGTGTATTCCCATCTCAACTACAATGTTGTTCTTTGGGGCAACTCAGTGGACTCTGACAGAATATTTTTGTGCCAAAAGCGAATCATTTGCCTTATTTTTAATTTGAAGCCCACAGAAAGTTGCAGACCAGTCTTTCGTTTAAAAAAAATAATGACGTTCCCATGTGTATATATTTTTAGACTTTTAATGTATATAAAGGTGAACGAAAGCAAGTTTATGACAAATTCATTCTTTCATAATTATTCAACCAGAAATGCTAACAAGGTAACTATCATCAAACACAAAACAACTAAATTTGAAAAATCACCAGATTATACGGGTGTACTATTGTATAACAAAATCCCAAAAAATATAACTGCATTGAACACAAAAAAATTTAAACCAAAAATAAAATCATTTCTGGTTGAAAAAAGCTATTACTCAGTCTCCGAATTTTTGAATGATGATAATGTTTCGGCTTCTTGACAATATTTTAACTATATATTCTTATTCTATATTGTACGACTGTGATATATACATATCGGTATTGCGTTATTTATATTATGTATGTTGATCTCTCTTCTTTAACTTTACAGCTTATTGTGTGTTTAGGTCTAGAATTTATATGAATGTAATTTTATTTTTAAGACTGTGGTATTTATATGTGTGTAATTGCACTTATATTACTATTTGTGTTTTTTATTAGATTTAGATACGTGACGTGTACATCCATTCATAATGGCTGCTTTATGCAAGTACAAATAAAGATTATTATTATTATTATTATTATTATTAATGGCCCCAATTGAAACTTTGAATTTTCACGAATATGATGGGCGAAAAAATGCCGAATTTTACCCACCTCCTTTTACATATGGGATAAAAATTGTATTTGGAAAAGAATTTGGTTAAAATTTTTTTTGACATTTCAAAAGACGAAGACACATTTGTAATTTTTTGGAAAAAAATTAAAATTTGACGGATAATTAATGCGTATCGGGCGACTATTAGTTTTTTGCTTAAATTTTATCTGTATTGAAGCAGAAATTATTGCCAAAGTAAAATTTCAAATAATTCTATTAATAAAAAAAATCCACTGGTTACATTGTATCAGTAGCCTTGTTGTATAGCTTTAGAAATATCATGGAGAAAAAATCTTTATTTTTTTTAATCTCTAACCACCTAGAAAAGCATTTTTTATGTTTAGAGACCATTTATATCTTAGAATTTCCCCTATTTTATACTGATTGTCAATCTCAAATCTAATTACTAATTTGTAATTTATATTAAAAGCAAGAGTTTAAAAACTAAAACAATATACTAAGTAAATAGCCGAAAATCAGGAATTCAGCACTTTTATACAATATAACTTTTAACGACACTTTAATATTGTAAACCGTGACTGAATTTTAATTAGCTTTTTTGCATGGAACATCGCTGCCTGTTCAGCAGTAATTAAAATGGGATTAATGAACCTCATTTTAAAAAGACGGCCTGAAAGGAAGAGATATTATGTTTAACGATTGTTGTTTAATAACAAGCATTTTTATTTGTTCTCTGAAAATTAATGGTTCTCAAAATTAAAAATAATGTTATTATAATGAATATTTTTAAACCCTAGTTAATGGGGTGTATTATTTTCTGACGTTGTTTGCCCCAAGTTGTTTTTCAGTGGAGATACTGAGTCATTTATTTTTGCAATTATCGGGTTTTTTAAAGCAGTAAGTAAGTAATATAGTAAGTAAAGCCCGGACCGTCCACAAGTCAAATCGAGATTGGATAAACATCTTTTATCTTCGTCTCATCCATGCCATCCGCGCCGAACTTGCCCATCTCTCTCCAACAAAAATTGAATGTTGAAAGGGCCGGGATTCCCTTGACTAGTACCAGTACATATTATTATATTTTTCCTATTTTAGTTTAATTTATAATGCAGTATTTTAAATGGACCACAAATTTAGCGCTGTTCCAAATAAGATCGAATACGCTTTACCAGAAGTTAGAGGTTCTCAATGCTTAAAAATATTATTTTTGTAGAAGACTGTACACAACACATGGGGTCTGTTCGATATTTAGTAATATTGTACACTGTTTTACCCTTTTTGAACCCGAGCGATTACGTAAAAAAAGAATAAAATAGTGTACACTATTTCTTATTAATAAACATACCTACGTAAACTTTCAAAAATCAGTATCATTAGTTTTATTCGTTTTTTTTTACGAAAGATTCTTGAACTATTAGAAAACCGCCCAGAACTGTATACGCGGTTTCAATAACACTAAAATCTTGGACTTCCATTGTCTTTATGTTTTTGTTACACAACGTACGAACTTGACCGACAGAAATATAAGGAAGTACAGAAGCATATTAAATATAAATGCCTCCAAGCTAAGGAGGAGTGGCTAAAAGAGAAATGCACCGAGATAGAAAATCTGCAGAAATTGCGTGACTCCCATAGTGTGCATAAAAAAATAAAAGAGTTTTCTGGAAGTGGTCAGAAGCAAAAATCTTACATCCTTGTAAATGGAGAAAAAAACATAGTGTTTGATATTAAAAAGCAACTAATTCTATGGGAAGAATACATCAAAACCCTTTTCAATGACCAAAGGAAAGAAATAACTACCAACACTAAAAATGAAACGGGACCATCTATTTTAAAAGAAGAAGTACAAGCCGCAATAAATTCAGCCAAAAATGGGAAAACTCCTGGCAATGACGAGCTACCTGCAGATATGTGCTTAAGCTCATTGAAGAACAACATTTAGGTGCTGTAACTTTCCTGTTTAATAAGATCTATGAAACAGGAATAATATGGGAAAAATGGCTTAGTCAACGTTTGTCAAATTCCTAAAGAAGCAGAATGCTAAAAAATGCGAAGAACACCTATGATTAGCCTAAGAGCCACACACTGAGATCTTTCTTAAAGTCATCCACCGTAGAATTTATAAGAAGCTGGAAGAAAATATAGCAGTACCCAGTTTGGTTTAGAAATGGATGTGGCACAAAGGGAAGCTTTATTTGCCTATAATGTCTTGAAGTAGCGATGTCTTGATGTAAATCAAAACGTATACGTCTGTTTTATTGACTATTATAAAGCATTCGATAAAGTAGGTCACAAGCAACTAATAGAAGCACTGGAACGAAAAAACCTAGACACAAGAGATTTACAAATAATAGTAAAACTCTACTTAAACCAAAGTGCGTCTGTCCGCGTCCAATCTGAACTGACACGTGAAAATCGAGAGAGGAGTCAGGCAAGGGAGTGTTCTTTCACCACTTCTTTAACCCTATTCAAAGAAATTTTCAGCTAGCTCTTGAAAATAATGCCGGTGGAATACGAGTTAACGGCATTCCACTAAACAATTTGCGTGATGCAGACGATACAGTACTTCTCGCCGAAAACCAACAAGACCTTCAGAATATGTTGAATAATGTCATTATAGCTAGTCGAAAATATGGTCTGACACTCAATGTTAAGAAGACCAAATACATGATTGTCACCAAGACCAAAGTGACCAACGAAATCTGTATGTGGGAGGCGAAAGGCTGGAAAGAGTCGAGGGATGACTACCTACAAGTGTCAACTGTTCCGAGGACTATTGTTCAGAAATAAGGATTCGTATTGGGGAAACCCCCCCATCCTTTGTGAAGATCAAAAAAACTGCTTTGCATTCGCGATCCCCAGCCTAAAAGGGAAATGTTATGTATTCCCAGTTTTATTTTATGATGTAGAAACGTGCATTGCGAGAGGAAACTGGAAGCGTTCGAGATGTGGACCTACCGTCGGATGTTGAATATATTATGGAAAGAACATGTGACCAACGTAGAGGTTCTAAAAAAAAATAAAAAAAAAACGTAGAGGTCCTACATGAAGTAAAGAAAAGGAAATTCAATATCTCGGGGCCCATCATGGGGGTCCAAAATATAAGATTCTGCAACCTTCCTTTTTGGGGGAAAGATCTGTGGGGGAAAAAAAAAGAATATCCTGGCTTGGGGAAATTTCGAGAATGGTTCAATGTCTCGTCATCTGGAAAAACCATTTAAGGCAGCAGCTTCCCAAAAATCAGAAAGCAATGATGATAGCCAACCTCCGAGAGGGCGGCATGAAGAAAAAAAGGGTTTTATAAAAAAATTTTTTTATATTTAAAAAGGTTTTTTTTGGGGATCTGCAAGTTGGGAAGGTCAATTAATTTTTGAACTTTGTTGTTCACTGGGTTTAAAAAAACCTTTTGGCCTGGACCCTGGTTCCTTCTTGTCCTCTGGCGAACAGGCAGTTTTGTAATAAGTGAATTATGATATATTTTTTGTTTAATTAATTTGCATTTTTCCCCAATTTACTGTTGAATTTTAATTAGTCCAAGTCCCCTTTTTTTTTTTATTAGCGCATTATTAGCCAATACAAAAAATTTGTGTTATGTCAAAAAAAGGTTAGGGTAAAAAAAATTTATAGGAACACCAATTTACTAGTTTTATCCTCTGTTTGGTTTAACACTGCTTTTTTTCACACACATTGTTGCTTTAGTGTAATGACATGATAATATCATAATTTATATAAAGTGTTTGTTCATATTAAACAGAGTATTTTTTTAAATTACTCAAGTATAAAATTATTTTATGCGTGGTAAACCTAATTTTTAAAAAGAAAATTTAAAAATACAAAAAAAAAAAAGTTCTTTGTCAAACATGGGACTTTCAAAAAGTTTTAAATGTTCAAAGAAATAATTAACAGTTCTTCGCTGGGCGAGCTGTAAGCTTAACAATCTGTGACCTAAAAAATTCAATTGGGAGAGGTAGGGCGAACTTTGGGGGGATGATAATATTAATG
>JAHBCN010012249.1:0-26995 GCA_019359885.1 Listronotus oregonensis
AAAAAATTTAAATTTAAATTTGAAGAGAAAAAAAGAATATATACACAAGCGCCATCTAACGGCGATTTATTAAAACTTTAACGCTAATTAGAGTAGCCAATTAACGTAATTTAAAAAAAACAAAAAAAAAAAGTAATTCAATAAAACTGCGATTTTTGCAAGGGTTGAAAACAAACCCCTTAAATTGATGTAATTAGGGTAATTAATAATTAATTCTTAAAAAAAATTAAACTTGCCCAACGCATGACGTAATATAAAAAAAAATAATGAAAACCCCCTGAACCACCAGCGCGTCGTAAGAAAACCCAAATTAATCTATTAATGTACCGTTTTATACGGAAAATATTTTTAGTTAAAAAGGTCTAGAAGAACTTCCCCAAAAGATTTTAAAAGGGGTATTTTCAACTAACACGTGATCCCTGCGGCGTCAACTACAAGTCCCGGGTGCAGATTTTTTTTCCGGAAAAGGGCCCAAAAAAAGGCAACGAAAACCAACAAAATTCACAAAAAACCCAAAAAGGTAAGTTAAATCTGGAAAGTTTTTTTGGGAAATTTTGCAGCACAAATCCTACAAAGATGGCTTGAATACCAGTAGCTCCAAATTTTTCCCTAGTTCTCGGCGAAGATTGACGTGAAAGTGCTAAAACATGGCCATGGCCCTTTGTCCTTCCCCAAAAAGTACCAGTGGGCGCACGCACATCGCTGCTAATTCTCGAATTTTCTCGCCCCCAAATTGGCAACATGGTTACAACATTTTGAGTTGCCTCCCCCGCTGCCCAAATAACATTCCCTCGAACTGTCATCTGTCTTGTCAAAAATATATTCAAAAAAAATTATATAACAATCCAGAATAATAAATGTTTACAATTTTAATGCAAAGAGGATAAAATACAAAGAACCTGTACAAAAAAACTCTAGGCAAAAAACTGTTTTGGGCCCCTTGTGCCCCTTTTGTAAAAACTTTTTGGGAAAAGAGAAAAATAAAATAAACAAACTAAGGTAAATACGGAAGGTATTGTAAACAAACCTACCTACATAGCCAATCAAAACTGCTAAAAGGAAAGAATTTTTTAAGGGGGAAAACCCCCAAGCTGTCGGGTTGTATATAGGGGGGGAAAAACCCTACCGCATACCTAGAGAAACAAAAAATTTTATTACGAACCCCTGAAATGGTTTTTTCCAAAATACAAACATTTTAAAGGTAAGTCCCCGCTTAAATTAGAAACTATTAATTTATACAAAGTGAATCTAACCTACTTAATAAGCTTGGTTTAGTCAATAGTGAAAAAATGTACCTCAAAATTAATTTTCATCGAACAAAATTAAGGCCAGTTATCGACTCGAGGTATCTTATGTTAATTTTTTTGTACACCATACTGGGGAAAAAAAACAACGTAAAGCATAATTGGGGTACCAAAAGGGGATAGAAAAACAGAAGTAACCCGCAATTCAAAAAATTTGGAGCCTTTTGCCCAAAAAAAATCTGCAAAAAAAAAATAAAACCGAACTGCTTTAAGGTAAACAAACTAAATTATTAAAAACAAACCTAGGAATAAAAACTAACCGTGATAGAGAGAATGAATGGTTAGGGGTCGCTGGTGTCTTTCACTCCAACAACCGTCTTTATCATATGACATGAGAGTGTCCCATTGCCCTTCTTCAGGCAACGGACAAACACTAGCGAAACTTCTACTGAAGACACCATCTTGTGTCTGCACTAGGGTTTATGATTTCTCGAGCTTATCAATTTCTCGGGTCTCGAGAATTCTCGAGGCCCAAAATTTTTCGGGTCTTCTCCCGGTTGTCGAGAAATTTACAAATTGCGTGTACTACACTTTTAAAACCCTCTGAACTCAGCTAGAGTCGAAACACTAATGAAAGTGTGTGTATTACAGTGTTGCCAACCAAGCTCGCTGAAAATTCCCAATTTTTCTGTAAAAAAAACCCCTAAATTTCCTAGATCAAAATTAAATAGAAAAATAATTTACGAAATGACCTTTTTTGTAAAGAAAAGTTCAAAAAATACATAAAAATAAAACCCATGGTAATAATGGACAGAGATGGCAAAATGAATTAACAAAAATAAAAGTTTCTAAACAAAAAAACAATTCAAAAAATTCTTAAAATAAATCTTTTTTTATAAAGATTTTCCTTTTTCATAAGACTTAAATGCTTTTCATTTAATGAATAATTTTGGCAGCAGTTTTCACTAGAAAGACGAATTAAACACACTGCATTTAATGCCTCACTGGATAAATAATTTGCTTTTTATTTTTTACGTCGGTAACGACTGAAAATACTCGCTCAATCTCGGCATTACTGGGGGCAACAAATACACGAACTTGACATTTTTTTTTTCCCTTAGTATTTTGTGGGCAACAACCAAAAAAATACAAAAGGGCAACAACATGAAGAGATATGCTAAGTAGAAAGGTTGATCTTTTTTTTTAAAACCCCGGTACCACAAAATTAAACCCCGTATTAGTTAATAGCGCAAAAAAAGAAGAAATTTTTTTTAAAAAAGATACAATGGTCAAACCATAACCCAGGGTATAAGGATTTAATAGGTACTTGTCATTAGTAGTCCATTTAATATTAAAATTGAAAAATTTTCTCAAATTCTATAAATTGAACTGAAAACAACCCAAAAGTTAAAAATTTCCCCTAGATATTAGAAAAAATTTCCCCCCTTTTCCCCCTATTGTGGGAAAAAAAATCCTAGAACTAGGGAATAATTTCCTAGGTTGGCATTACTGGTGTATTACCTATTGTATTGTATTATGTATAAAACGACGCCGCCAGAGCTCCTGCCGCCCGCCAGAGCTCCTGCCGCGCGCGATCGGCGGGTCAAAAGGGGACCACGGCGCTTTGGCCCGTCCCCCCCCGCCGACCCCGTTTAAAACAAACGGCAAACGCAAATAGTTTTATTTTATAATTTCATAGACTCAAATATGATTTCTCGAGTTCTCGAGTTTTCTCGACTTGATTTCCGGGAAAAAGCCCCTTTTCCCGGGGAAATTTTCGAAACCGAGAATTCCGGGGAAAGAACCCTAGTCTGCACCTTCACTGTCCTTACCTTCCCGTCAGAGCCAGGATAATTGACAATTCTGGCCAACGGCCATTTAAAGAGGTACCCAAAGTCGTCTCTGAGTAGCACGACTCTGACTTCGAGATTTGGGGAAGGTTGCAGCAACCAGTTCAGGTAATCCACAAAACCAGCGCTTCCATAAGACCTGCTGGATCTGCTTCATTCTTATACAAGGACAGTCTATTAAATGAGGCAGTACTCACATCCCTTTCCCGGGTGTGCAGTAAGACCACCGATCAGAAAATTACCTGGGGTCCCGAGCCTGCATATCATTGGGGGCACTAGACAAGGTGTATAGAGTCGGGGGTTAAAATTCCTCAATTTGAGTAAGGACCGTGTAAAAAATCCTAAAGGGGAAAATAGGTTTCACCCATCAACCTAATAAAATTGATGTTTGCCTCTTAATTGCCGATTTCCCGAATTTTAAAACTGTACTTCTGGGTAGAATGCATTTTTTAACTCGATTTCGTGTCCCAAAAGGGAGGTCAGGCCGACACATGTTTACCTGCCTATCTATCCAGTAGATACTAATTTCACAAAAATTTTAAAAGGGGCATCAAACACTTCATAAAACCTGCGTTACCAGCCCTCCGGCTATCATATTTTTTTATCCCAAGTGTATAAAATAGGCCTTCTTAAATTTTTTTACTTCATTTCTCAAAGCTCCCCCCGCAAGGTGGTAAATTCATCCCCCTTTAAAAAAATAAGAGTAGAATTATAGGCCACTTTAGAAATCGGAAAAATATTTTATATATTTTAATACATGTCTAATACGAAATAAATAAATAACTACTTTACGTAGTTATATAGTAAGTTATGTTTATATTATATATGACGTATTCTAAAACATTTAAATATTTTTTTTACAATTTTTAAAAAAAATTGCCCTTTTCCCACATTTTAGGGGAGAATGTAATGTGTGTAAAAGGTGGTTTGGTTCAAAATGAACTCGAAAAATCGAAGAATGACTGTTTTTTACATTTGGATAACATTTTATTTAATTTTTTTTGATAATTCGGGTGTTTTTTCCCTTTATTTTAGGGGTGATTTAAATTTCCCAAACTCCTCTGAATGGTGATTTTATGTAAAATAATATCATATTTGAGATATCATAAAACATCTAAATATTTTTTTTTAATTTTAAGTTGTATGATTTCCTACATTTTTTTAGGGATGAATATGGGAATTGGTTTTGGCTTAAAAATGAAGTCGAAAAATCTTGGTACACCTGCTTTATATACTTGAATCAAAGAAAATACAAAGCAAAGACTTTTTTTTTTTAAAAAGTTAGCCTTTAATCAACTTTTTCCTATTGATAAGGATGGTTTGACTCCTAGAACAGGTTGGTTGATTATCATTTTCATTACTGCAATTTTTAAAATTGCATATGATATTATAATTTCAGGAATGGAGATGTATTATTTCATTTTCCCAAAGGGCCACTCGAAACAAAAAACGCAGTAAGAATAACTTTTAATACCACTGCTATTCTTGCAATTCTTCAGATGCTGTTCCACCGAGAAGCGGGTAATGCTATCCAGCATAAGGCGTTTTGTGGTTCGGATCATAGTGGACCTCCTCAATTTGAAAACGGGATTCAACGGCATACGATTTTTTACTGGCATCATAGTAGCCAAAGAATTCAATTTTCCTAATTGGTTTTTTTATCAAATAGATAACGAGGTATTTTTACAGATCTAAGAAGTGGAAGATTATCGATGAATTCATGACACGTTTTTAGAATAACTAAATCTTGATTGGATTATCACAGTCAAGTTTATTTTTCCATAATTTTTGGATTATTAGTTTTCCCATAACTATAATGGGAGACAGGAAGCCTAGGGGATCGTATTGGGCGATGGTAGACTAAGAAAATTTTCGGGGATCGATTGGCAAAAAATCGTCATCGCTTGGGTTCCATTTGAGCCCAAGGATCTTGTTGGGAGCTTCCTGAAATTAAGGTCAAGCTCGAAAGATTTTTCTTAAGAAGTTTAGTGAGAAACGGCCTTGAATTTTAGCACCACTTGTGCAAATTGAAGGTATGAAAATTTAAGAGAGAGTTTAATTGATCATGCAGCGCTTGCAGATCATCAAGAGTATTAACTCCAACCAGGACGTCATCTACGTAGCACTGGATGAGCAAGCCTCAGAGGCCAGTGGAAAACTTTCAGAGTTTTAGGACTACTTCCTTGATCACACAGGAAGCTTGAAAGGTCACAATTTGTACCGTAGGTGACTGTTGACAACTCAACACATTTGAGTGTCTCATCGGGGGAATATCTCCTTAGAATATTCAGCAAAACTGATTGCTCGGGGTTAATTTTGATTTGACGGAACATTGTCTCATGTCCGTCGTGGGGGCATATCGAAGAGATCGAAATCATAGGAGAACATCATAGAGATCAGGGTGTACTTGGTAACCTTTGAAGGTTACGTCATTGAGGCTAAGACTGGATGTGGTCCTACAAGAAGCGTCGAACACTACACGCAGCTTGGTGGTAGTGCTTTCTTCCTTTATCACCGCATGGTGAGGCAAGAAGTACTTATTTTGAAAAAGGTCATTTACAGGAGGGGAGAGTGAGACAAATTTGGCATAACCCAAACTAACATATTCATCGATAAACTCTTGTACTCTTTATAGTGCTTTGGGTGTTTTGAGAATTTAGATTCGAGATTTAAGAATCTTTTCGGCCACATCAAGAGAGTCTCCAAGGTGGAGCTTTCTGAGGGTGATTTTAGTGGCATGACCACCTAAAATCTTCCATCTCGTAGTGTCCTGAAACATCTTTTTGACAATCTTCCGATAACATGGGAGCTTTAGACGGCAATTCTTCAATTGCCCATGAATTTTTAAGAGTGTCATTTATTCTTTCAAGTTCAGAAGGAAAGGTTTGACTTTGTGCAACAAGCAGATACTTGCTGATGCCCCACCTTCGCTTAAATGACAATGAGAAAGAGATAAACCATTTTTAGTCGAGGAAAACACCACCCAAAATCCAACCGAGGTGGGTGATCAAGAGGTGGGGAAGCCACGTCCAAGCTAGATCATGCCTCGAGTCAACAACGCATAATAGAGATCAGAGCCGATCAACATATCGACCCTGAGGGTTAATTGAAAGAGGGATCAGCAAGCTTTTAGTGGGAAAAAATCTGCCAAGATTGACAGTTTATCCTCACAGAGGGTAGATTTCCAGTAATCACTGGCAACACTACACAAGAAAGTTTAAATGATTTTGTTGGGTTAGAATTGAAGTGAATCTTAACATTCACCATTTTGTTGCAAGTATTACTTGAGAGTGGGAGAGCCAGATACTTGCGTATTTTTTTTTTTTTGGAAAGGGACATAGTTTAGTTTGTGAACTAAACGTTTAGTTTTAGTTTAGTTTAGTGATAAACGAGCTTTGGAAACCATTAACCAAAGTGGCTCGGCCTTAGACTTCTTGTCCATTTGCAGTAAGGGTTTTTACCCGGACAGTAGCTAGTAGCACATCTTTATTGCTCGGGTAAAAGCAGAATGCGAGTGAAGGGGCAGAGCATGGTCAGCCTTCTTGTTTTGAGTCTGGGTATTATTGCTCTGACGAAGTTATTGAGCATTAGGATTAGAGTGACGTTAACTCTGAGAACTAGCAGAAGGAAGTCTGTCCGTGACTTGGTTAGCGCCTCTATTGAAGTTAGAGGGCCGAGAATACCATGATCCACCTTGTCGTGGATTATGAGGGAAGGGGCAGGAGATGACTGAACAGCCTAGGCTGAGTGGTGTAAGGTATGACGCTTCTTTGAGCAAATGAGACAAGTTTTATTTGAAGGAGAAGATTTTAAGTTGTGATTACCACCTAAACAGTTGTAACAACTTTAAAGAATTGACAGATTTTTCTTTTCAAAATCTGGTAAAGACTTTGAATTTTAGAATTATTAGAATTAGTTGCGGACGTTGCGGTCGATTGCGCGTGTAAAGAAGTCCTTTAGATGTTATTTTTATTTTTATCTTTCGATATTGGCGGGTTTTTAGAAGAAGGCGCTTTGCGATCTGATAAGTTTTCTAACATTTAACATTTATTTTCCAAAAATCTTTAAACTTCGTTTATCAAAGGAAGTGTAGTAAAATCACGCTCTTATATAAATGCCTTTACCGTTGAGAAAGTGTTTTTACTTAATAAGAAAATTGTTAGAGATCCTAGAATTTCTGGCTTTTTATAGCACAGGCCAAACAAATCATGCCAGTGTTTGTTAAAGTTCAAGAAATTTTCTTAAGGTAGAAAAATTACATTTTGTTAATGCCGGAGTATCAAAAATGGAAAAAATGCGCATTTACAACAGAAAGTTTGTTCTCATAGCGTTTGGTTAAAATTTCTTAAGCGACGTCAAAATTTTCATGAGTGATTGAGAGATCATCTATTAGATTGAGCGCTTCGTCTTGTCAGTCTTTCGTTATCGACTATTAAGGTGTTATAAAGTTAAATAAACGACTGATTTGTATTTGCGGTAGTCACCCCACGGGCGATGTAGGCGTCGGTTGTGAGAGAAGAAGAAGGACAAGAAAGTTTGACCTGCCCGGCGGTAGCCAGAAGGCACAAAAGCGTCAACACATTTTTGCAAAGTTCTGAGAGTATCATAGCACGCATCTTTTGTGGCATCTCTCTTATCAGCATCAACCAGACTGGCATCGAGGATTCTAAATCATTTGGGAATCTAAACTTAAGGAATGCCGCTCCTAAAGATTTAATTCTATTTATAAAATCTAACGGTTTATTATTCACGTCTTTGTTTTGTGCTGCCCACCTGGCTATGCGATCGATTGCGTTTTTAGCACTATTATTTGCTGCTCTTGCTTCATTTGAATCCATTTTTTGAGAGGGGAAGTAAATTTAAAAATTAACTTTTAAATTAAGAGAACAAGAAATTTTACCTCTGCTGAGCAGATTTTAAGAAAGGGAGTGTGAAAATTATTCACGTGGATTCAGAAATTCACAATAGTAATTTTTATCAATATAAAAATACTAACAGGGTGTGCTAGAACACCTATTCTAACACAAACAATAGAAAAATCAGACAATCAAATATAAAGAAAAATAAAGTTTTTGATCTTTCACGGTCAGTGTCTAGGCCATTTTATAGTGAGGAAACGTTAATCGTTACGCCTCCGCACCATAAGTAGTTGACGACAAACTCTGCCGTCGACTAAATATGAACTGAAAACCAATAGGTGCAAAATAAAGGTTTGAACGCCCTCTAGAATGAATATTGCTAATCAAGACACATCGAATAGAGTAATAGTAAACAAGTTTTTATTTACAAACAAAAAGAATTTACTCAATTTTTACTCCACAAAGATGGTGTGATACGCCACTGGGTTGTATCAGCATTTATATCAACATTTATAAATATACCGTTTCTAATGAGTGTGACAAATTGTTTGGAATATAATTTTACTTTAAAAATATTAAAGAAAGAAAAAATGTTTGAAATTACCCTTTATCTAGGCCCTGATAGCATTAAATAATTTGTCAAGAGATTGGAAATTTGACAAGTAACTTATTATCTAATGACAATACCAGCTGTTCACAAAGGACATGGCACACTTAACATGGGATTCTGACTCTCGAACGATTTTTTTTAAATTTTAGTATGTTGTTCTTTAGGTCAATAGGAACATCTTTTAAATGGGACATTCTTGTGCAGGCCTACAGGGTGGCCCAAAAAAATCAGTGAGAAGTTAAATCTTTCCTGTTCCTTAATACTAATTTAAACGCCTAAAAAGTCTGACTAATTATCTAAATCCAACAAAAAAATATTCCACATACTTGCTTTAAAAATGTGATTTGCTCTTTAATACATACAGGGTGCTCCAGTATCGAAGAAATAAACATGTTTATGCCAAGTAATATGTTAAATTCATGATTTATTTGTATATATTTTCAGAATGTCTACTTTTCTGCCAGTTTCTTCAGCTTCAAGTCAAAAAAGCGAGCTAATTAGACCAGCAATCTCCTCGCTGACACACCTAATAATGTAAATGATGTAGATATACATACATTTAACGAAGGTTTAAGTAAAGTTTACCAAAAGCATAAAATAAGGTGACTTGCGATTTAACGCCAGGGAAAATTTTATTTGGCGAATTTAAATTAAAATAATTTGGTTTATTGCCCCACATATACAGGGTTATTCAGAAACAAATAAAGATTTTCTTAGGTTTGTTCCAGCATAACCTAAATACATGACATAAATAGATAAATAGTTTTAAAATCTGTACATTATTCTAACAATTTTAACGGTTTTCTAGCAGAGTTATAAGAAAATCATGCTACCCATAAGTAGAACATTTTTCGTGCACATCTACAGAGTAAATTATCTAGATGGTTTTATTCTAGGTGGTTTCATTACTACTATACAACTAATAAGAACTACTAAAAATTTAACAAATCAAATAAATTAAACAAGTAAGATTAATACAAAACTTGGTCCATGCCTCTTCGCGCGGCATCAAGAACCACTCTTAATAATGAATTGTTTGGGTATTTTATGTTTTCCTCATGTCTTGCATACCCAAGGTACCATAAAATACAGCTTACATATGCACAGACATCCACGGTTCTGGCACCCACTTTGCATGTGCAGTAAGTTCCTAATATAGGATCTGCATCTTCTGGATTGTCTTGAAATTCAATAAATACATGATGCTTTGTTTCTTGAGTAAATCTAGAAAACAAGCGTGCTCGTAAAAGACCAGGACGTTGTAACTGAGTCTGGAAAATAAACTGGTTGGTGGGATTTCTGCTTAAAGTTTTCTCGCATATAGCCAGAGAATAATTTGACCTGATCGGACCTTTATGTTTTAAACCTTAAATATTCGATATTTAACCGTAGAAATTGTATATTATATTGATCGATATTAGTCCAGGGACTAATAATTGATTTTGTTGAACAATATGTTTTGCAGATTATTTTCATTTTGCTCCCTCCTTAATTGTATCATTCTTTGTGCAAGCTCATCACTGGCATCCTGCATTGTATGGTTTCATGGAACCGATTTATTAAGGAAAATGTTATTTTTACCAAGGATCCTAGATGCAAGCAATGTTGCATGCAAATAATATCTTGAAATATTTTGAATATGGATTTTAAGTGGCTATTGGAGAAACGTAATTTGCTACGCCTCCTAATATATGTAGTTGACGCCATTCCCTGATGACGCCTAAATGAAGACTGAAACCAATAGGGTTGGTTGGATGCTCTGTATCTTGACTATTACTAATTGAGACGCTGTATTAATTTAATATACGTTTAATTATTTTATTATAAAAAACCTTTCAGATTCTTTCAATTTACTTAAATTAGAAAAAAGTGTTTTTTAAATTTAGCTTAATTTTATGAACAGGAAGCTTCTTATTACTAAATCCGAAAGTTCAATTAAATCAGAAAGTTTTAGGACACCCGGCACTACTCTATATCTCACCGTCTCTGGAACAAGGCTAAACTACCTTTCCATCTGCTGACATTCCAAGGACACTATCCACATCACCTTTCTTATTTCACTTTGCCTTTTATCACAATTCACTCTAAGGCTAGTCATTTTTCTTTACATTACTGGTCTATAGGTTTTACCATAGTCGAATACATTCGACATATGTTTACAGAAATAGACAATAAATCTATTGTCATGAGAAACGGGGAGGTGCTAACAGTTTTAATTTGCTAACATCAAGAAAACCGGCACTTATGCCAGAATGAAATATGACATTTCATCAGTTCAGTTCTAGTGAAGGTTTTAATTTTGTTCAAAACGAAGAATTTCCGTATTTCGAGCGGAATCTCAGAAGAAACTTTCCGAATTCGCTGTACGAACGACAGACAAAACTCGTACTTTCGAAACTTAGAACAAGAACTTAAATATTCCGATACTTCACGCGGAATATTTTACGAGAAAACTTCCGAACTTGTTACCCGGTAGCCAGATAAATTCGTACTCGTCTAGAATGTCTTTTCTCCTCCCGCACATCTACTTGACCACGCCCCTCACACGAATCAGCCACACCGTGGGTTGTCTGTTTGCTACCGAACGCCAATTAGTTTAATTGAGGACTCCCATTATTTATTTTTGGTTGGTCCATTTTCTTTGCGAATAAGAACGTATGATTGTCGGTACCGCTGTTTAGAGATTAATTTACCGTCGTGTCGGAACGTTTTTCTTTGTGATCAAACAGAATTTCGGTTTTATTGTCGGCTTAATTTTTATTACAAAGGAGGAATTTTAATTTTATCTTTGAAAGGAAGTGGCTATAAAGAATAGCTTTCACGTTGTAGAATGTTTCTGCAACAGTGGCCATTTCTAGAACTGTACGATCCATCTGGTTTTAGTAATTGTTCTAGACCGATTAGCTTCCTCGGTTGTAAATTGCTGTTGGTCTCTGGCCAAAAATAGTGGAATTTCATAATTGAAATTAAGTCCGTCAAGAAACTCAGCAGCATCCCGATAACCACGATAGACAATGAAGATGGCCCGTCCTGTAGCCATCATCGTAGATTATTTTGTTCTTCATTCATTTCATTAATCTATCATTATTGCGAACATCAGAAAAATAGTCCTTGAGCGACAACAATATAGCCATAAGAAGCAACAATGAGTCCTACTTTAAAAAGGGTATACCTCTTAGGAAATGAATAGGAATGCCTCTGGATTCGAAAATGACTACTTTTTGGCGCTTTTAGGTATGTGTAATTTGCATAAAGAATAGCTTTGGGTTGTTCGGGCCCTGGATTGTACAACACGTTTGAAAATTCCGTAACGTGTCGTATAATAAATAAATCCCTATTTTGCACTTCAAGGGAATTTATTTCCAGGTTTTGTGGGACAAATCTTAACATTAGACTCTGTCGAACTGTCTCAATTAAGTACTTAACTTATATTTTGCCTTGATGAGAAGTTCAATAACGAATTCAAAAAAAATATCAGATATCCCTTGCCTTAGTTTAATCAGAAACATAATTAAATGATTTTTAGATATTTTTCGGGTTCCACCATATATATGTACAAGCTCGCAGTATTCATACAGTTCATTAAACTGAGCTTTGCTAAGCGAGGTTTTCGCGGCAAACAATTTTAAAACGACTTATCCTAAAAATATAGGTAAATCCAGGAGACATGATGAATGAAACTACCTAGATACTTAACCCTGTAGGTGTACATCAAAATTGTTCTAGTTATGGGTAGCCCAATTTTGTTATACCTCTGCTAAAATTGCCAGAAAATACGCAGATTTTAAAACTATGTACCTCTTTACACGTCGCAAAATATCTTGTGGGAGCAAATAAAAAAAATTCTTCTTAATATCCCTGAAAAAATTTGGGACAATAAACCAAAATATTTTAACTTAATTAACCATTGCCAACTGTAAGAAATGTATAAATTTTGAGAACATATTCAAGTATATCACGATATTAACATTTTAGTTGGCATAATCCATATTATTTATTCGATGGCGGACCACCTTGTATGTATTACTTGTTAAATAAAATTATTTTAACTCTAAACAAATATATAAAATATTATTACGTTGGATTTGGACAAAAATTCACTCTTTTTATGCGTTTATATTGGAATTATTAAACAGTTCTTCTCAACTTCTCAGTAATTTTTTGGGCCACCCTGTAGGCCTGCACAAAAATTTCCTATTTAAAAGATATTCGTATGGGCCTAAAGAACAACATAGGCACTAAAATTTAAAAAAATCGTTCGAGAGCCAGAATCCAATGTTAAGTGTGTCATGTCCTTTATCAAAGGATTAATTTTACAAAAATGTGAGAAAAAGTTTACAAAATTTATTCTTAAAATCGGCAAAAAAATCACTTAAATTTGGCAAAGAAATTTATTTAAATTTCACTAGAAATCCGTGCTGAATTTGTAAGGACTACGCCTCCAGCAAGGGACCTTAAACACGAAGCCATGGCAAGATGAAGCAATACAATGTAGGACCTTTTGAAAGAATTGCCATAGACATAGCAGGACAATTTCCAGTAAGTAAAACTGGAAATCGCTATATCTTGGTAGCGATGGATTACTTTAGCAAATGGCCGGATTCTACGCAATACCAAATCGAGAAGGTACTACTATAGACAGCCTAAGCCTTGACGTCACAGAAATGGGAGGAGCTTATACTGACTCCAAACAATTTTTGTTTTAACGGTAAATCGTCATTAGCAATTTTTCAGTTAGTGTTTTCGTGCTTTGTGTGATAAAATAAGACTTTTCATTGTGATATATAGTTGAAGGAACGTGCTAATTAAGATATTTTTATTCGTTTTTGCCCAAGTAAGTTAATTTGATGCAATAATTCTGCTTAAAAAGTTTTTGAGGTTATGTTTATTTTATTTTTGCAGTACCTTATTGTTTATTTTATTTCCAGATCTTCTGTATTTTAAAAAAGAATGGCTTTAAAACATGTTTTAAAACTTTCGAGCATCAATGCTTTTATAGATGATAATCGAATTATAAAAAGGGGTGAAAATGCCTTAGAATCCGGCCATGTGAAGAAAATGGACTTCGACTCTGATTTGCAGATTATTAGGGGAGAAATATTGGCTAGCATGAAAGACAAAAGCTACAAGGTATCCATAGGTATGATAACATTCACTTTTGTTAATATAATAGTGAATTATATGGTATAATTTTATTGTAGAGTTGGAAAACAATGGTGACATTTCATCAGCCACTTGTACTTGTCCGAGAGGCATAAAATGCCATCACATTGTGGCATTGGCACTTTTCGGGCATTATAATATATCTGTGACAGATAAAGCATGTTTCTGGAATGCAATACCTAAGCCGAAGTTTGGGCCAGTGAAATCTGCTGAGGAGCTTTATCCACCAAAGCCGTATACAGCTATTGAAGGTGGGGTACCAGAAGAATCTATTCAAAGATTGACGAAAAGGCTACGCAGCTTTGGGAATACTGTTGGTTTCACTTGGCTCATGAATGAGGAGTCAATAGATTCTCCAGAAAATAATTTTGTAGTTATCGAAGAAATAATTTCCTCCGATGACTTTCTGGGGGCCACAGATAAAGTATCGATCTTCAAAAAAAAGTGTGCCATTGATGATCAGTCAATAAAAGACATCGCTGTCGCCACTACTGGTCAGGTGTCAAACGAAAAATGGTACCTAGCAAGAAAATTTCGATTGACTGCTAGCAACTTTGGTGCTATTATTTCCGCTTGCATGAAAAACAGATTTCCATCGAGTTTGTTTAAGAGACTGTTAGGTGAGTCATAAATCTGTAAAAACTTTTTGGTTTAGCTTTATGCCTTTCCTTTAAAGTTGTTTTTTTACTTTACTTTATTTTGACATACAAATATTATAATAAATTCATTATTTTTTCAGGTGAATACAATTTGGATGGTATAAAAGCCATCCAGTGGGGCAGAACTCATGAAAAATATGCTTTAGACCGTTTAAAGCAGGACTACAATTTAAATATCCGACCAACTGGAGTATGGCTTTCAAATTCAGGACTTCTTGGAGCTAGCCCTGATGGATTAATTGATGAAGAAGAAGCCATTGTGGAAATAAAATGTCCATATTCTCTCAGAAATGATCAGTTGTCCGAAAAGTTGAAGAATTTTAATAAATATATAATTTTTTATGATGATGAGGGGAATTTGAGGGTAAATTTGAGTCACAATTATTACCACCAAATCCAAGGTGCTTTACATATTTTAAAAAAGAAAAAATGCTACTTATGTTTATATACATTGAAAGAGACGATTGTGGCAATTGTATAATATGATGAATCATGGAAAGAAAACCTTTGCTCTTGGAAAATTTCTACTTGGAACAATATTTACCAAAGTTGTTAGAAAATTAATAAATACTTTTTGTTGTTTAAATAAATGTCTCGGGCTTTTTACAGTGTTCGCATATGAGTAGGTAGATCTTTGAATAAATATTTACAATATTATTATTATGTATTACAATTTATTTCTCTCAGTTAATATACATTGTGTTTACAGTCGTCAAAAAGTTAATATGGTAATTTTATTCATATCACATTGTATACATCAAACATACAATTTGAAATTACTTACTAGTGTTAAGATTTTTTTTTTACTTTTTGTTTAAATTTGCTTTCTGTAAACCTTTGACAATTAAAATGGTAAGAACCTTAAACATCTGTGGGTAGTGAGTGCATTAAAAAAAAAGGATATACCCGTTTTTTTGTTTTGTTTATTTAGCCTGTGTCTTGGATGAATTAAGCAATTATTTCTTCTAGTGTTATATTTGTGATCGTCAGAAATAGTAAATTTATTTATGTTATTTTTTACAAATAAAAGGTTTTCATAAATTATACGCGAATATATTTTAGACTAAAATGACACTCTAAAAAGTTTTGTTTGTTGAGTAAATAAGTTTTCCATATAAAAAATTTTGCTTGGATGTACGCAGAGTGGCTCACGTAAGATGACCCTATACCTTATTTCAGAAACCATAGGACAAGTGTCATACAAAAGTTAATTGGTTTAATATATATTTTTATTTTATTATATTGTTGTTTATACAGGGTTATCAATATTTTCTATGCCTTAACCAACTTTTTTATTTTAAATAGGACACCCTTTAGGACACATGTTTAGATACTGGAGCCTTCCAAAGTGTCCTATTTAAAATAAAAAAGTTCTTTACGGCATAGAAAATAGTGATCACCCTGTATAAACAAAAATAGAATAAAATAAAAATATATATCAAACCAATCACCTTTTGTATGACACTTTTTGTCATAAGTCTTATGGTCATTTTACGTGAGACACCCTGTACAGTTCCTATAAAATAGAAAAACAGAAAATACTCCAGAGACCCGGAAGTCCATGCCAGTACCAAAGATTTTCTCTTTGTGTCCAAGCTGATATGAACTGCTTGGCCGTTCCATAAGATATACAACTACTATTAATAAAAGTTTTACAAAAGCAAGTCTTAGGTATATATTTTAATACTACACTGGTATAAATACCATGGCAATATATTTTTAAACAAAAATTCTAAGTGGTACTTCTTATAGCGAATGTCGAGTAAGGAAAATAGAAAGAAATTCAATTGCCGCAACAAAAAATTTGTATATAGTTATTTTCAATAAAATGCACAAAAAAATCAAAAACTTGAAATTGTATTTTCCTTCAATAATACTCCTCAACTTCTTTAATTAGGGGATATTGGAAGTTTGTGAGGGCTGCACACAGTTGAAAAATAATTGAAATTTGTGGTATATAATAGGATGGAACTTGCTGCAAAATATTATAGCACTTTATCCTCCTGATGGCCCGTTCCACATGAATCCTGGCTTTTGCAATTTGCTGTGTTTCATATACTTGAGACTCTGTAAACTGTGGTGTTGTTAAAAATGGTGGGATATTTAAAGACACCCCTGCAGGAAGCAAGTCCTTAATCAAGAAACCCTTATCTGCCAGTATCAGATCTCAAGGCACCACCTGATCTAAAACTTTGCTCTCCTCAACAATTTTTTTTATCAGATGTAGACCCTGGAAAAGCCTTGCTAACAAAGGTGATTACACCATTTGGTGCAACACCCACCAATATTTTCCATGTGTTTCGGTGTTTGTATGAGCTATAGGTCAATCTCTGGTTTTCCATGCTTGCTGGAACTGCAGAATAAATTTCGGTGCAATCCAAAATTATCCTGCAATTTTTAAAATTTATGAAAGCAATAGGTAGGCAGGCCTGATTTCGTTGTCTAGATGGTATTGTTTTCATAAAATTCTTGAAAAGAACTTCATGCAGAGCATAGATCCACGTCATTACAATATTGGTCACAGTAGCAGTACTGCAACTAAATCTAATGCTCAAATCTTCGTGTGGGAGATTGAGCCTTAACTTCATCAATGTCATAAGCAGCTGATCAATTTTAGGAATTATCTTAACATTCCATCCAGCATAATATTTTAATTTAATGCTGTCCATTAGTTCAAAAAGAACCATGAACAACTCATTGTTAGGAATGCCAGTATACATTAATAAATGAGCATCATTTTTCTTTATCATTTCATAGCTAAATCGTGTAGATAGCTTTTCCAGCTTTTCAGATAAATCAGCCACCTGTTGCCTTAAAAAAAAATTCTCAGCATCTTGAGAAGCAGATGATGGACTTAGGAGCGAAGCATTCAGTTTTATTCGAGTCACGTCTTGGTCTTGTTTTAAAGATCCTATCAGTGGCTTGGTTGAAGGTCCTGGCAGTGGGTCAATTGATGGTCCTGGCAGTGGCTCAATTGAAGGTCCTGGCAGTTTTTTTTTTTTTTTGCGAAGGAGGAAAAATCTTCAGAAAGACACCCTGTGGCCCGTGTCACAGGGTAGTGTCGGATTTTTACCGACTAAAAAACCCCCTTTAGACCAGGTGAGTGTCCTTCTCGGAACTACCGAGGTATTACTTCGAGAAGGTGGTCGGAGTGTTGGTGCATTGTCCTGCTAATTGCTCTACGTTATGTTAAGTGTGCGTTTTGTCTGTTCGTCTTCATCCCTTGTGTCTAGGTCATTTTTCTTTAGGGTGTATTTCCTTAGCCATTGTTTTAATTTCCATCCAGTTCTCTTTGGAATCCAGCATTTTGACTAAGAGGTTTTCTGGTTGTAGTCTTCCTATTTTTGGGCTCTACGTTCCCCTATGTATATTCCATCTATGACATTCAAAGAAAGTGTGTTCCGCCGTGTCTGTGTCCCCGCAGTATATGCATTCATCCGTTTCACTAAGGTTAAATCGCTTAAATAGGCCATAAAGCATCCATGACCGGTGAGTATCTGGGTAGAAAGAACCACCTCCCCTGCCTCCTTTTCCCCCCAGGGCCTTATGTTTGGCACAATTCTTCTGGTCCATTCGCCCTTTCCGTCGTGATTGTCCCATTCGTCTTGCCAACTGTTTAGAGGGTCTCTGAGCTCCAGGGGCAGATTCTTTACCTTCTCTTTCCACTTGTGTCCTAAGCCTTATTAGGAGGTGTATGGGTGGCGTTCCCGCAAGCAGAAGTAGCGCTTTGTTGATGTAGTTCTATATGCACTCACAATTCTTATCGCTGCTCTTCTTTGGACCTTTATCAACTTATTTCGTATGTTATTTTTTCTGTTGCCCTCCCCCATATAGAGGCTCCATACAATATGATTGAATTGACTACAGAGCAAGAATTTGTCTGCTGTTTTCTCTGGGGCCCTCATTTTTGGCATTAGTCGAGGATGTTATTCAGTGCCTTATTTGCTTTCTCAACTGTCTTCGATGTGCGTAGTTAGCGTCATGTTTCTGTCAGATACACTCCGAGGTACTTCGTTGCCTCCACGCTTTGTATCTTCGTTCTAGCACTGTCACCTCGATGGATTTGGTCTTCCTTCCTGCTACCAAGAGTACAACTTCAGTTTTATGGCTGCAATGTTAAGTTTTTTAGACTGCATCCATTTAGTGACCTTGTATATAGTAAGATTCGTCACACTTTAGTGTTTCCGGCCCTCTTGCTGTCGGCAAGGATGCCCAAGTCGTCAGCATATCCTACCAGTTTGATTCCTTTTGGGACAGGAATTTTTAGAAGCCGTCGTAATAAATGTTCCAAAGGTCCAATCACGATCCCTGAGAACTCCGCATGGACTGGCATGTGCTCTTTTTCGCCTATCGCCTGTCTTCAAAATAGCTTATAGTATGTTGTAGAGGTACGGGCGATGTCCCTTTTTCTTAGTTCCTCAAGGATGCGTTCCACGGTGCCGTGTTGAAGGCATTTTCCACGTCTAGGGTTACTAGGGGCAGTTCTCTTCTGCCTCTTGGTGTCTGCCAGACCATCCTTTGTGCAGGATTACCTTCAGCGCGTTTATCGTAGATCTTTTATCCCTGAAACCCAAATTGCATGTCCGACAGACCCCTGTTCTCTCAATCTCATTTTTTAGCCTTTCCAGTAGCAGATATTCCAGAAGTTTTCCGAGGACATTTATTAGGCATATTGGTCTGTATTTCGTGGTTGACCTGGCTTGAGGCTTTTCAATCAGCACTAATTGCGCGACTTTCCATTCTTCGGGGAAAGTGCGGTCGTTAGTATATGGTTCATTAGGCTCAGGATTTCTTCTGGATGGTCAGTTGCTATGCTATGACGACTTCGGGGAATTCCGTCTGGTCCTGGTGCCTTCTTTAACCTTGATTTTAGCTGCGGCTTGCCTTTAGCTCCTTTGTAAAGGCAGGTATGTCTGCTTCCCTCGTTGGTCTTCTCTGGCCTCAAAGTAACATCCGGTTTGGAAACAGCGTCCTGGCGATGGGCACTTGTTCCTTGTCGGAAATATTTGGAGGATAGTCTTTAAGCCTGTCAGTGACTATCTTATATCCCATCCCATACGTCTCCGCTCACTTCTTCAATTATTTTCTTCCAGGCTTTTGCCTTTGCATCACTAATAGCTTTGTTTAGGGCCGCTCTGTCAGCCCTATAATATTCTTGGCTTACTCGTTTTTGGGCCGCATTAGACCTTGTTTGCTCTCACCATGACCCTTTTACTCCGCAGGCATTTTTTCGAAGTTCCGCATTCCTTCTGACCACCAATATACTGGACTCCTGAATTTACCCCCATACCTTCTGATCAAAACCTTGTCAAGAGGTGTAATGACATTTGTAAAATCTTTTGCCTATTGTATTGGTGACCATTTTGTATTTTGTTTCTACCTCTTTTGACAAATTGGGTAGCTGGTCTTTGCTTATTTTCCACCCACTTCTTTTCCTGGTCCTGTTTTTGGTTTGTTGCTGTTTTCCACGAGCTGCCGTTATATGTTGATGGCCGCTTGGGGCCTCCTCTTTCCCTCACTCTCCACTCAGCAATTTTCTTAGCAATACCTTCGGTGCTAAACGTCAGGTCAATATGGGATTTTTTCTCCCCGATAAAGGTTGAAACCAGTATTATGTATAATCAGGTTGTCTTCCGCTAACCATCCGCAAGTATTTCGCCCCTTTCATCCTCTATTGGGAGCCCCATAGGTATGATTTGGCGTTGAAATCGCCTCCGACAAGGATTTTCCTTCTTGTGTTTCCGCATGTCTTTTTGTGCAGACAGAATGCAGAAATTGTACAGTGTCCAGTTTGGTGATATATAGCAGCCGTAAATTACCTCTTTTGTTTCAATCCAACAAAACCATGACCCCTTCCCGATTTGTCGATACTTATTTTTACTTTGACTTTTATGGCGACGTCAGCGTTCTTATCGCATAGCCAATGTCCCTGTTTTTATTTTTTCCTGTTTGGTTTGCATTTTATGATGTCAGCTTTTTTTTCCCTGCCATTTTGTCATTAGATCCATTGCATTTTTTCCTCTGTCTATATTTTGTAGGATTTTTGTTGTTTGTTTGCACGGTTAAACCTTTTGGAGCTCTGGCTTGATGAAGTGTGTATGGCATCATTTTTAACTGTTAAGAACTTTCGCCCTGGCTTCGTTTAGGAGTCGTCGAAATATCGATTTGGTTGTCCCCGTTTTGGACCAGTCTTTTTGCAGTCCCAGCAGCGTGCTTCATTTGTGCAGTCTTTGCTTTATGGCCATCCTCTCCACAGTTGTAGCACAGTGTCGTTCTATTAGGGCCTTTGCAGTTGGGCATGATCCCATGTTGTAGACAATTGTAACAAATTGTGACTGGTTCTTTTTCTCACGCTCCAGTCACCCCAACCGGTGTTCATGCGCCCTACAGATCTGAGGATTTCTGCGGTATCGGAGTCCACTTCAGGTCGCCACTTGCCCTTGGGAGGCGGGTCTTAAAGCTTTGACTTCTATGTTGGCCTTATTTGTTTGAACATACTTCGTGATAATGTTTGACCTCTTCCTTGTTGGTGATTACATCTATGCCAAGATATGAATGTTTTGTTTGAGGATCTGGAGTTTTCGTTTCCACTTTGTCGGATTCCTCCAATGGCGGCTCTAATTGTTCCGTTTTTCTCCTCCCCCTGATCGTTTAAGACCAAACCTTCCTTGTTTCACAACACTGTTAATTTCTATGTCCAGCTCCTGGGGTTTACATTTTGCTTCATATCCCTTAGCATTTCGCGAAAGTTTTCTCTCCCATCTTGACTATAATAGCTTCCGTAGTGTTTCTCGTTTTTTGTTTTGACTTCCCCGGGGTTTTCCTGACCTAGCCCTTTTTTGAGTGCAGCATTCTCGCTTTCCATTTGGAATGTGCAGTATAATTTTAATATTGTGCCCCAAAAAAGACTCTAGAGTTTTTCGCACCATACCCACTTCGTGACCATCCGGTAGGGGTAAAGGACTTTATGGCTTCCCGCCTCTTTTGCCTTTCTTAGTTCCCTTGATGTTAGTATTAATTTTTGTCTCCTTGTTTTCGTCGTTGATTTCTTCAAGGGGGGTCCAATCTGAAACATAGCGCTTTTTTATTTTGCTTCCGTTTGGCGTTTCGATCTTAATATTGATTTAAGGTGCGTACCCTTTTTTGGTTGGGGGTCTATTAGTCCCCAGCTCTGATATTTTCCCTTGAAGATTTCCATGCTCTTTTCATTTCGGTCCATGGTAAACTGCCAATCCCATTCCACTTTAGATAGCGGGTTTCCTACCTCTACTGTCACATTTGTGTGTACTCCGTCTGGCCAGCTCATATGTATTAAATTTTGATGTCTGTTAGCGTATTTCTGCTGCCAACTTCTCCCTGATATCGTTGGCTACGCATTCAAGTTCCAGTTCTTCTTTTTCCATCGTCTGGGTCGACGCGCTAGCAAGTTCTTTGTGAGTCGGTTTTTCCTCGGTTTGGGTATTTGCGCAGGTTTGTATCGGCAGTCGGGCCCTTTCTAGATTTTTGAAGACTTTCACCCCTGTTGGTTCGTAATGCCACCTATTTTTATTACGGAGTCCTTTATTTCTTTTTTTTTTTATGTTATTTGTATAGCTGCCATCATTTTTTCTGTTTGTGTGGCTATATATTTATAAGATTCTGAATTTTTTACCTTCCGATATTCTTTTCAGCTGGTGATGGTTTTTGCCTTGGTCTCTTGCGTCGATGCTCTTCTGTTGCTTGTATCTTGGTTTCCCTGTCATCTGTTATGTCGCCTGAATAGAATGCGATCTAGCCCTCGAGGCGTCCTTACGAGAAATCTTCCTTTAAACGGGTCCCATTTGCCAAATTGACTTTTCTTCCATCTCCTTTTCTTGGCCCGACTGCTTCCTTTACTGGTGCTATTTTGAATATAATTTTTACTGTTATCCATCTTGTTCCCCCGAGTAGGGACGTTCTGTACTGTCCGGCACGGCAGTGCGCCCTTACCGTGCTAAGGCTGGTCACCCCCGGGGTCGCCAGGACCGGGGATCGCTTGGGACACTTCCCTTTATGCAGCCCCCGGCACGATGGTGCTACACCTTGGGCTTGGGGACCCTTTCCTTTACGGAACCAGGATTTTGGTCCAACCCCTCCTTTATCCGGGCTTGGGACCGGGGAACGACGTGGATGACCTACTCGGTCCAGCCATCCATGCCGCAGGCGGAGGTCCTGGCAGTGGCTCAGTTGAAGGTCCTGGGTTTCGGTTAAAAGATTATCCCCAAAATTAATGACCTTTTTCACAGTTCTTTCTAAAAAAACTTTTTTACTAATGGATTTTACTATTATTTTTAGGTATATTTTGTTATTATTTTTAGATATTTATCATTATTTTAAGTGTCATCTACAAATGTATTTTAAGTGTTTTATATTATACGAAAATTATAGGTAATGGTACCATGCCATATGTTTGGGACGTTGCATTGTCTGTAAAGATTTTGTTGGCAATAAAAGATATTATTATTATTATTATTATTACATACCTTTTTTCTGGGGATTGTATATTGAACCCTTCTGAATATTAAAATCAAATAAGGGTTTGGGCCCAAATTTTTTTTTTCTTTATTTACGAAGTGGCAATCCCCACTTTTGCAAATTGACTTGATCTTGTCTTTTCTCCTATAAATAGATAAATCTTTGAAAAATGACTATTTAATTTCTTACCTTATGAGAGAAACATCTATTTCTTTCAGTCTTTTCTTTGGGAATCGAAAAAATTTACATGTATGTTTTGAAAATGTAATGCTTACAGCCTGGAACAAAGCACATTCCCATTCTGAAGCAGTCCTAGAAGGCTAAAAATTAATTTAATTAAACGCGATAATTCATAACTAGTTCATTAACCGAAAATAAACACCAAAAACAATTAAAAACATAACCTCAAAAAGTTTTCAAGAGGAATTATTGCATTAAATTAACTCACCTGGGCAAAAACAAATGAGAGTCTCTTAATTAGCACTCTTAAACTATATATCAAAACGAAAAGTCTTATTTTATTACACAAAACACGAAAATACTAACTGAAAAGTTGCTAATGACGATTTACCGTTAAAACAAAAATTGTTTGGAGTCAGTATAAGCTCCTCCCAACTTTGTGACGTCAGACTTAGGCTGTCTATTGCGACGTGCTATTTTAACAATGGATTTGTCGATATGGAGTACCAGGAGAAATACATACTGATCAAGGTAGAAACTTTGAATCCGATCTATTTAAGAACCTTTGTAATCTTCTGGGAATCCATAAAACAAGACCACACCTCTTCATTCTCAGTCAGACGGAATGATCAAAAGATTTAACGGAACTCTTGATAACTACCTGAAAATTAAAGTAAATGATCAACAAATTAACTGGGACAACTGTATACAGCCGTTTTTACCAGCATATCGCTCCGCAGTTCACGAAACAATTGGAACGTCACCTGCAAAAGTTATTTTTGGAGCGGAGTTATGTCTTTCAGTTGACTTACTCACTGGACCAATGAAAAACTAGCAGAAGATTATGCAAGTGAATTCAGTAAATAGCTGCAAGAAATACACGAAGGGGTTCGTAATAAGCTACAAAAAGAAAGTGACCGTATGAGCTAATAATCAGGGATTTATTGTCGGTGAAAAAGTTTGGTTATACAATCCAAAAAGAACCAAGGGGCGTTCACCGAAACTGCGGTAGTCATGGGAAGGACTATATAACATAGTGACCCGGCTTAATGATCTGGTGTACCAAATTCAGAAAAGCCCACAGGCGAAGCTAAAAGTTGTACATCTAGAATGGCTGTGTCGCTATCAAGATCGGGAAGGTACTTGATCGAGACGATCAAAACTTTGGGAAAAGGGCCCGGCCAATGTTACGGACTTTAAAAATATCTGTTTAGTTAATAGAAAAAAATTCACAAACAGGTACAGGTGGATGCAGCCTATACGGAATTTCCAAGGCCTTTGACAAAATATGTGGTTTTTCTGGATAAGCTGAAAGCGTTGGGAGTTGATAAACCAACTATGAATTTTTTGAATCTTACTTAACCAATAAAAAGCAACTGGTGTTCTATAATGGGTACGAATTGGATGAATATATCGCAACATACTTTAAAAGAAAAAAAATTTAAAAAAAAAATTTTTTTTTTTGGGGGTTTTAAAAAAAAAAAAGCAAAAAAAAAATTTTTTTTTAAAAAAAAAAAAAAAATTTTTTTAAAAAAGGGGTTTTTTTTTTTTGGGGGTTTGGAAAAGGGGGAAAATACAAATTTTAAAAAAACCCAAACCCTTTTAAAATTTTAAATTTTAAAAATAAAAAAAAAGGAAAAATTTTTTTTTTAAAAAAAAAAAATTTTTTTTTTAAAACTGGGGGGAAAAAAGGGTAAAAACCCCCTTTTGTTCGGTTTTTAACCACCCCCCCCCCAAAAAAAAAAAAATTTAAATTTTTTTTCCCTTTTTTTCCGGGGGTTTTTTGGGGGGGAAAAAACCCTCCTTTTTTTTTTCCCCCAAAAAAAAATTTTTAAAAAATTTAAAAAAAATTTTTTTTTAAAAATTGGGTTTTTTTTTGGGGGGGGTTTTTTTTTAAAAAAAAAAAAAGGGGGAAAAGGGGAAAAATTTTGGGGGGGTTAAAATAAAAAAAAATAATTTGTTTTTTTTTAAAAAAAAAATTTGGCCTTTTTTTTTTTTAAAAAAGGGGGGGAAATTAAAAAAACCCAAAAAAAAAAATTTTTTTAAAAAAAAACCGTTTTTTTAAAAAAAAAAATTTTTTTTAAAAAGGGGGAAAAACAGCCTTTTCCCCCCAAAAAAAAATTTTTTTTTTAAAAAAAAATTTTTGGGAATTTAAAAAACGGGGTTTTTTAAAAAAACCCCAAAAAAATTTAATTTTTAAATTTTTTGGTTAAATTTTCCCTTTAAAAATTTGGGTTTTTAAATTTTTTTGGGGTTTTTTTTTTTTTTTGGGTTTAAAATTTTTTTCCAAAATTTTTCCCCTTTAAAAAAAAAATTTTAAAAAAAATTTTCCCAAAATTTAATAAAAATTTTTTTTTAAAAAAAAAAAAATTTTTCCCCGGGGGGGGGGGCCCTTTTTTTTGTTTTTTTTTATTTTTTTTAAAAAAAACCCCCCCGGGGGCTAAAAAAAATTTTTTTTTTCCCCCCTTTATTTTTTTTTTAAAAAAAACTCTTTAACTTTAGGTAGTTTTTTTCCTTTTTTTCTGTTATCCAGAAATAGAGTACAGTACTTTATACTTTTTTCAATAAACCGTTGGTTATCTTCAGGTAATTTAGGGCTAGGTGTTGGGATTATTCTGGTGTAACTAGTTCTCACGTAATTACTTTAAAACTTTTAAATCGTGAATTTAGATACATTTTTACTACAAGACTTGAATTTTTTATAAACAAACATAACGATAAAGCCATTTTTTTAAATTTTTGAAATAAGTCTAAAACGAGTTTGGGATAAAAAATTTAAAAACGGAAAATTATTTAAAACGGAAAAAAAGGGAAAAACTTTTTCTTTTTTTTATATGTAAAGAGAGTCTTTAAACCATTTTAAACAAAAAATTTAAAAGGCCCCAGACAAAAATTCCTTTTTTAAAGACCAAAAAAACAATTTTGATTTTAAAAATTTAAAATTTTTTAAGGGAAAACTTAACCCAGGGTTCCTTTTAAAATTTAAAAAGCAACTGTTTAAACAAAAAAACCCCAAAAATGTTTTCTTTTTTCTTTTTTAAAATTTAAAAATTTCATGGACAAAAAAAATTTTGGGGGGTAGTATAGGGAATTTAACTAGGTGGGTGCTGGTTTATGGAAAATTTAAAAACGGGAAAAAATAAAGAAGCGCGATTCCCAAAATTTTTATATGAGTTTAAAATTTAAAAAGTTGACATTGTGAAGGGTGAGTAAAGTCTTTTTAAGTTTCCCCAAAATGTTTGAATTGTCCGACCCTCGTATGGAAAGTTAGTAAATCGTAAAAATACTAATTTTTTAAAAAATTTACAATACATTCTGGGCTTCACATTTTTTTCTTCCCCGTAAAGGCGGTTAAAAACATCCCCGGGCCCCCCTGGGTAGACTGGTTGATTAACGGGATCTGGTGGTTTTCATTTAGGGACGACCCCCTGGGCATGTAATTGGGGGGGTTTCGATATATTATTATCTAGGACGAGAGTTCAGATTTCTCTTTTGGGGAAAGTGATTTCTAGCTCAGGTGGCCATTTTTCCCCATAGTGAGAATTACGGAACGATAATAGACTGTTCTGAAAAAAAGGGAAAAAATGGGGTTTGGGAGGCGGTTAAATGGGACGTACGATGCGCGGTTGAGAGATAATAAATTTCAGAAAAAAAGAAAACAGCTGGGTGGGGTTTCGGGGAAGGTTGGGTTGACTATAAAAGGAAACCAAATTGAAGCGGGGTTTTATGTCCTTGATGTGAACCTTACGGGAATGCGCCGGGTTATTTAAAGGGTTTTAAACCACAGGTGAAAGAGGGTTTTAAAGACAGTGTATGGTCCAAAAAATTTAAATTTTTTTGGAAAGGGCCCTTTCATAACTGTGTATTCCCACGTGGCATCTCCAGTCTTGGTGACGGAGATATTTAGGAAAATGGGGAAAAACCGGAATAGAATCCC